>JAULKM010000012.1:10378140-10398907 GCA_032355605.1 Rubia tinctorum | reverse complement strand
TTTCTAAATTCAATTTCATCCACACATTTCATTCACCTAAATCTAAGCACCTAATGCTACCATGCCAATTCCAGTGAAACGGAGGGAGTATTTCCGTCGATAAAAATATCGGTTTGACAGAATGAAATTACAGTTAAATTCTAATATTCCTACTAAAGGGTTAATTGTGCATTCCAGAGAAAATTTAAAGGTATTTTTGGTATTCTAACCCTTTTTATGCATAAAGTTCTATTTAAAATCGGCTAACCGCTAAGTGAATTATTTTATAATAAATATAATCAATGTGGTGATTTGATATATTTTCTAAATTAATAAAAAAAATATTTTAAATGACAAAGTTTTGGAAAATACCGTCTGTCCATAAAAATATGGAAAGACGAGATTGAATTATAATTATATAAAAGTAAAAGATTTTAGTTGTAATATTAAAATTTTACTATGCAACATACAGTAGTTATAAATTGATGACCCAATTAATGCAACCCGAAAATTTTATCTCGATTTCTTCTACTTTGCAATTTAAACCTTGGTCTTTCCATAATTTATGGAATAACAGTCTTTCAAGAGACGGGCTCATTTTAATGTAGAGTTAAATGTTAAAATGACCCAAACTTTACGGTGAAAGTGCCAATATAACCTTGAAATCTTAGAAAATGCTAAAATAATCTTTGATCTTGGATTATTTTAGCACTTTCTGAGACGGTAGGATTATATTGGCACTTTCAACCTAAACCAAGGTTATAAATGTATTTTGAACTATTAATAATTATATTTTATAGTTATAAAAAATAAATTTCATAATTAATTTAACCGTGTTTGACTTGTAGAAAGCCTGATTGCAAATAGCACTAACGGTGGTTTTGATGTTGGACCCATATTTGACTTGTTGAGTGTTTCCATTTGAAGCCACTTAGCCACCGCCAAGAATGGGAAATTTTCCCCATGTATCGTGTCAAAAAATCTAGTATTGTGGATATGCTCCGAATGCTATAAATAGTCCTCGTCTCTCTAGTACCTTAACAATCTCTCAAGAGCCTGTTTATCTGGTGCATACTGTGGAACCATCAAATGGACAGATCACAAGAACAGGAGCATCCCATCAAGGCTTTTGGTTGGGCTGCAACAGATTTGTCTGGTGTTCTATCTCCTTTCCATTTCTCTATAAGGTATTCCCCCGTCCCAGCATAATGTTCCTATTTCCTTTTAGTATGGGTGTTTATGCATACTGATGTGACTTGAGAATCGGGGGATTGAAATGATCTGCCCAAATAAGAAAATACGAACCTTTGGTTGGGACAGACGAAAATAGGAAGTAGAAACCTTAGACAGGGATGGAGGGAGTAGATTGTAGTAGGTTTATCATGCTAATGAGATGGGTTGTATTTGCAGAGCAACTGGTGAAAAAGATGTTCAGATCAAAATATTGTACTGCGGGATTTGCCACTCTGATCTTCACTGTGCTAAGAATGAATGGTCCTCTACCAAGTACCCTGTAGTCCCTGGGTACGCACATCCCTCTCCTTAACTCCACACTATTTACGTCCGTCCCTCCCTCCGTTCCACACGAAGAGTCCTGTTTCTGTAACCAAAATAAGCGTAGAAACAAAACTTTTTATGTAAACGGAGAGAGTAACGTATTGGTAATGTTCATGTTGAATTGTAGGCATGAGATTGTTGGTGTGGTGACAGAAGTAGGCAGCAAGGTAACGAAATTCAGAGTTGGAGACAATGCTGGGGTAGGATGCATGGTGGGATCATGCCTCTCCTGTGAAAATTGTTGCAATGATCTCGAAAATTACTGCAAAAGTGTCATTCCAACCTACAATTCAACCTATGGAGATGGCACCCCAACGTATGGAGGCTATTCAGACATTATGGTTGCTGACGAACACTTTGTGGTGCGAATCCCCGACGCCTTGCCTCTTGATGCTGCTGCACCACTACTGTGTGCTGGGATCACAACGTACAGCCCTCTCAGGTATTTTGGACTGGACAAACCCGGAATACATTTGGGCGTCGTTGGTTTGGGTGGATTAGGCCATGTTGCTGTGAAGTTTGCTAAGGCGTTTGGTGTTAAGGTTACTGTTATTAGCACTTCTTTTCATAAGAAGAAGGAAGCCCTTCAACACCTTGGAGCTGATTCGTTTTTAGTCAGTACTGATGCAGATCAAATGCAGGTGCCCAGAAGTTTCCTGGCCTATTTGTTTTTTTTTGAAAATTTTCTGTTACAAACTATTTCAAATAAAAAAAAATGAAGGCAATAATCATGAGGATTTGAAGTGTTTTATTTGATGTAATCAGAGCGCTTTCGACACCATGGATGGGATCCTTGACACGGTTTCAGCAGTTCATCCTTTGCATCCATTGATTAGCCTGCTGAAATCCCATGGAAAACTTGTGTTGGTTGGCGCCCCGGATCGGCCTCTTGAGCTACCCGTGTTTCCTATGCTTGTAGGTCAGTTGTTCCTCAATCATAAACTTGTGTAAGACCGTCTAATCAACTCAAAACATTGTGAAAAAGAATTATATTTTCAGAGTGAGACGGTCACTAAAAAAGAAGTGCTATTTCTGAGATGAGTGAGTTTGTTTTGCAGGAAGAAAGATAATTGGTGGAAGTGGGATAGGGGGAATGAAGGAGACGCAGGAAATGCTGGAATTTGCAGCACAGCATAGCATAGTTCCAGATATTGAGGTCATTCCAATGGACTATATCAACACTGCAATGGGCCGTCTTGCCAGAGCTGATGTCAAGTATCGATTTGTGATCGATGTTTCCAACACTTTGAAAGCTACCTAGCGAATATGTTTGTGATTCCTATCATTTGCCAAGGGAAATTTGAAATTGGGAATAAGCGTGCCTTTGATTATCATTGTAATTTTTAATTACGGTAACTAATATCATACGTGGTTATGCAGTTGAAAGTTAACAACGAGGCTATCTATGTAGCCGACGGCTCTTGAATATGCGATTTATAATATTTCGTTAAGAAACCAATTTGTTGGAACATACTTGTGGCTTTGATTGGTACAGTGGTGGTGGTTATAAGCAAATCTGCCTTATTTTAAAAGTAGATGAATATCAGCTTCTACTTTTCTCCCAAAAATAGCTTCTACTTTCAAAAAAAATAATTTTTTTTACACTTTGCCAAATACCAAAAAGTGTTTTGCTTATAAGCACAACATCTAAAAAAATCTGTCAAACAGAGTCATAGTTCTTACTTTCTCAATGACTTTTATTTTCTAGTACAAAGACTTGAATGAGAACATGTCATAATGAGATGAACGACTAAAGTATAATTATTAAGTATTAAGGAATAGTAATATTATGTGAATATTACTTGTAATTGTAATTAGATTAGGTTCATTTTCCTTTTCTGTATAGGCATTTGTACCTCTATATAATGTACCCCAGAATATGAATACAAACACACATTATTACGCATAAATTCTTCATGGTATCATAGCCTAAAATCCTGAAAACCTAAGAATAATTTCCGCTGCTTTCCCGAGCTCCCGTCGCCACTGCCTTCAGCTGCGCATCCTCACACACACAACCGTCTGCCAGCCGCTGCCGTTCGACTGCCGTCCGCTGATCCCCGCAGCCAACATCTAGGTTGCCGCGATCCAACGTACGTTGCCGTTTGCCGCCTGTGCGTATTGCCCACTTGCCGGCTCTACGCGCCACCGTCGTAAAGCTCACGTGCCGCCTCGTTACCCTGCCCGTGCCGCCGATCCACTTTTGTCGTTGATCTGCAATGATGTCTACACCTGGTTCTGGTTCCGGTTCTGATGTTGCTGAGCAAGACCGCATCGCTATTGAAGTTGAGGCTAACAAGCTACAGAATCTCAATCCCACCGACGTGATTGCAGGTTTACTCAAACAGTTGCAATTACAATTTGACTCTAGGGGATCTGTACCTTTTGGTCTATCTCTGAGCGATCTTTACTATCTGAGTACCTTTGACAATCCTGGTTTGTCAATCTGTCTCGTCATACTGAAAGGTGAAGAGAATTACCTTGAATGATCTGCTACAATTTCTGGCGCTATGCTTGCCAAGAGGAAGATTGGTTTCATTGATGGAACCATTACAAAACCTCCGGATAATCATCCTGATGCAATTGATTGGCCTGGAGTTAATGTTACCCTTGTATGTTGGATCTTACATACTTTGGATCCACCATCGTGTGCTTATACTACCTACTATGCCACAGTTAAGGAATTTTAGGATGGTCTTAAGGCACGATTTACTCTTGGGAATGGTCCAAAAATTTGGCAGATGTGTGAAGATATACAGAACTATCGACAGAATGGCCAGACTGTTGCCATTTATTTTTGAAAAAATGAAGAAGTTTTTTGGTGATTACAACTCTTTTCGGCCTCCTTTAGTTTGCACATGTGAAACTTGTAAACCTCTATGCACTTGCAACCATGTTGCTAATGCTTTCCTAGAACATGAGAAAGATATAATCTATCAATTTCACCTCGGTTTGGATGAAGGCTATCACACCCTGCGATCCAATATCATAACCACTTATTCTTTTCCAGTTGCCATGCACTTATATGCTCTTATTGCTCAGGAGGAGAATCACAAAGACATCATTCGATCTCACGAGCCTTCGACTTACTCTATGGCATATGTTGCATGACACCCACTAACTCCGGGTTCTTCGACAATTTCTCTCACTTCAGTTGATCGCAAGAATCTCACCTGTACGCATTGTCATCACAAGGGTCACGACAAAGATACTTGTTTCAAGCTCACAGGTGTACCAGATTGGTTCAAGGAGTTGAACCAGAAATCTAAGAAGATGACTCCAAAGACCGCCGTCGCCGGGAACGGAAAACAGGTCTCTGGCGTCCGCCCAGCTTTGCCCTTTGTCAGCGCTGCCGTGTCACCACTTGGACAAGCCGAGGTAGCCGCCAACCATACCCTTACCCACTCTTACTTTGGTCTTGCTCTGTCTGATAACCAATGGAGTACGACGCCAAATTTATTTAATCGGTTTAATGCTATGTCTGACCATGGGTCAAGTAAGTCTACTTTACTATGGATTCTTGATTCAGGAGCCTCATATCACATGACCGGTGACAAAGGTTCTCTGATTGATATTACTACTGTTGTCAATTCTGTGAACGTTATATTCCCTGAAGGATCTATGTCTTCCGCAACACAATATAGTTCTATTCACTTTGGAGATGTAACTCTTACTCATGTGCTCTACATACCTTCTCTGCGATGCCATTTATTATCATGCTCTAGATTGCTATCTGCCTTAAAATGTCTAGCTTTGTTTACTGAAAATTATTGCATTTTACAAAAAATCAGTATGAGGAATGTGATTGGTGTGGGTGAACAACAGGGGGGTTTATTGACTTCGTATGCTGGATAGAATGATCGTTCTCATATCTTGCAGTCTATTCCGACAGTTGCTTCAGTTTCATCTTCTGATTTATGGCATCAGCGCCTTGGGTATCCTTCCTCTACGATGTTTTTTCTGTTTCTACTCTTGATTTTAGCACAAATAATTATTATGTTCCTTGCTATGTATGTCATAGAGCAAAACATACTAGAAAATGTTTTCCTTTAAGTTCTTCGAATGCTAGTTCTTTATTCGAATTAATACATTTTGATGTTTGAGGTCCTTAAAAAACATCTTCTATTGGTGCATTTTATTTTTTTGACTATAGTTGATGATTATTCCCTATCTGTTTGGGTTTATTTACTAGTTGCTAAGTCAGAAGTTGCCACTAGATTTATTGAATTTTCTGCCTTGATCAAGAACCAGTTTGGTCGTGTAGTTAGGCATGTTCGGACTGATAATGGTACAGAATTTCTACCTTTGAGATCATACTTTGCTGAATCTGGGATTAATTTTTAAACATCTATGGTTAATACACCATAACATAATGGTCGTGTGAAGCGCAAGCATCGTCATTTGTTAAATGTGGCTCGTGTTTTGCGCTTTCAAGCCAATCTGCCAATTGAGTTCATAGGAGAATGTGTTCTTACAGCTGCATATTTGATCAACCGGACACGGACGAAGCAACTCTATGGTCGCACACCATTTGAGTTACTTTATGGACGTCTCCCAAATTACAAGGTTTTTCGGGTATTTTGATATTTGTGTTTTGCTTCCTACATCCCCAGATTCCATGACAAGTTTACTCCAAGAAGTCATCGATGTCTATTTCTTGGGTATCATGCTGGAAAGAGAGGTTATCGTCTTTATGATTTGGAATCATGTACTCTCTTTAACAGTAAGAATGCTGATTTTTATAAAGACCAGTTTCCATATGTTGTACTCCCGGAAGCCTCATTGACGTCAGCCACCCCACCGACGTCGGCTACCTCACCGATGCCGGTCACCTCACCGATGTCAGTCACCTCACTGCCGCCGTTCACCATGAAGTCGTCGGCCACTATGTCGCCGTCGGTTGACCTCGTGCCTCACGCGCTCCACGCGCCGTCGGTCGACGTTGACCATGCGCCTCACGCGCAGCCTACAGCTGCTCCGACCAGCCCATCGCTGACCAGCACTCCGCGCCTCCTCCACCTGCTTTACCGGTCATATCCTCAGCACTGCCACCTGCTATCGAGCTACCTGTTGTATGACAATGTGTTCGCGATCGTCGATCTCCTACTTATTTGGAAGATTATGGCTGCTCTGTTGCTGATATTAATAACCCCCCACTGCTACGACCACACCTGCGACATCACATTTCTCGGGTGTTCTCTATCATTTAACTGATTTTGTAAATTGCGATAAATTTTCTAGTATGGATTCTAGATTTTTGGGTGCATTAACTTCTAGTGTATATCCCACCACTTACTCAGAGACTTCGAAGTGTGCTCATTGGCGTGATGCAATGACTGATGAGATTAATGCGTTTGAGAGCAATCAGACATGGACTTTTTCTTCATTACCTTTAGATAAGACTACTATTGGATGCAAATGGGTGTATCGTACCAAGTTCAAGTCTGATGGTACCATTGAGTGTCACAAAGCTTGCTTGGTGGTTCTTGGAAATCGCCAAAAGGAAGGAATTCACTACACTAAGACATTTGTCCCTATTGCAAAGATGAGTTTGGTACGTCTGTTTTTATCAGCTGCAGTCATTCGTGGTTGGGAACTCCACCAAATGGATGTGCATAATACTTTTCTACATAGTGATTTGCATGAAGAGGTATTTATGCGACCTCCATCGGGCAACCCTGCGCCTCCTGGCCAGGTTTGTCGCCTTCAGAAATATCTTTATGGTTTTCGGCAGGCTCCTCGTAATTGGTTTGCAAAATTAGCTCAGGCTTTATGTGAATTTGGTTTTGTTCAGAGTAATGCAGATTACTCTTTATTTGCTTTTTCTCGTGGCTTAGTTTATTTGCATGTATTTGTTTATGTGGATGATTTGGTCATTGCAGGTAGTTCTTCGTCGCTCATTTGTGAATTCAAGAAATACTTGAGTTCTTATTTTCATATGAAGGATCTTGGTACACTTAAATATTTCTTGGGTATAGAGATTTCTAGAAGACCGGATGGCATGTTTCTTTCACAAAGGAAATATTCCCTGGATATCTTGTCTAACACAAGTTTGTCGGCTTCTAAACTGACTGATTTCCCTATGGAGCAACAACATGATCTTGTGAAAGTTTAAGGCCCTTTAAGATGATCCTAAGCAGTATCGACGCCTGGTGGATCGTCTCATTTACCTGACTATTGTTCCTCACTGACAAGCTGCGATTCGAGTTCTTCACTACTTGAAGAGTCATCCTAGTCAAGGTTTATTTCTCTTCACATAGTTTATTACAGTTGACTACTTATTGTGATTATGATTGGGCTGCTTGTCCCATTACACGATGCTCTCTTTATGGGTACTTTGTGACGATTGGTGTTTCTCCAGTTTCATGGAAGACCAAGAAGCAACCAAAATTTCCCGTTCTTCTGCTGAAATAGAGTATCGTGTTATGGCTGTTGCTTGTTGTGAGTTGTTGTGGCTTAAGTCATTGCTTCGTGACTTAGGTGTTATGCATTCTACTCCTATGCGACTGTTTTGTGATAGTCAATCTGCTCTCTACATTACGAAAAATCAGTGTTCCATGAATGTACAAAGCATATAGAGGTTGATTGTCATTTCATATGTGATCTTGTACAGTATGTTACCCTTGTTACTCATCATATTCGCATGTCTGATCAACATGCGGACTTGTTCACCAAAGCTCTTGGACGAACTCAGTTTCAGTCATTACTTGGCAAGTTGGGAATTTCTGATCCCCATACTCCAACTTGAGGAAGTATTAAGGAATAGAAATATTATATAAATATTACTTGTAATAGTAATTAGATTAGATTCTCTTTCCTTTTTTGTATAGGTCTTTGTACCTCTATATAATGTACCCCGGAGCATGGATACAAACACACATTATTACCCCTAAATTATTCATTAGGGTAAAATGCTTTCATACCCCCCAGTTTCTTGGTTAGTGCACATATACCCCCCCCCCCCAATTTTTCAAAAGTGCACATATGCCCCAAGATTAGTTTGACTTAAAAGCTCAAACCTCTCTTGCCTGAGTCCGACGTTGACCTATTATTTTTTGGAGTGCCCAATATTAAAATTACCAAAATAACCTCCACTTCATTTTTGAAAAGCTAAGGACCATTTTACCATCCACTGAAGTGGGGCCTACCCTTCATTTACATCGATATAAAAATGCCTTGTCAAAAATTTGAGCTAAAAAACAGTGTAGTCTGGACTAGGATTTGAACCTCTTCGTCCGCGACTTGGAAGGGCGAGATTTAGTTCTTGTTTCCAACCCTAATTTCAGATGATTTCTCTCTTCTGTGTTGGATTACTCGAACAGATTCAAGATATGGGGCGAAAATTCAAAATTGGTTTCTAATTTTTTTATTTATTGGGGCAAAACAATCATTTCCTTTGATTCCGATAATAACCAAAGTTGACCAATTTTCCAGATGTCACCATGGGTACAAATGCACTTTCAAAAAACTGGAAGTTATATGTGCACAAAATAAGGAAATGGGGTGCATAAATGCACAATTTTTTTATTCACTATGAACAATAAATAATATATACATTTTGTTATTTTTGAAAATTGATTGTTAGCTTTTCAAAGCAAAGCGTGCGTGTAAATATATTTTATTCAATTTGACGTATGGAACATGATTGGAAGTTGTTGTGCGGTTAGGGATGGGCATGGGTGCCAAACCCGGCCCAAAGCTATAGGGTCGGGACTCGTTTGGTCAGATATGTGGCTAATTTATTTAGATCCATTGGATTTGGATTGGGTATTGTTCCTCAAATAAAAATATATGGTTTTCGGTTTGGGTCTAAAATAAAATACCCAAACCCGACCCCGATCCATAGACCTATATAGATCCTAATCATATATATGTACCACCACTCCATCCTAACAAAAATAACGCATTTTCTTTTGGCTCGCTCTTTTATGCAAACTAATGTGGCAAAGAATAATTGTGGAAAGTAGAGATATATTGGAAAAGTCGTGGGCCCAGTCTGAAAGTTGTTAAAGTTAAAAAGAGGACATTGTGTGAATTTAATAACACACTCTTTGCTATTTTTGGTAGTTTTCAAAGTATACCATATTTATTAGAACGGACGAAAAAAGAAATTGTGTCATTTTTGCTCGGATAGAACGAGTATTATTATAATTTTCTTACCTACCAAACTGTATTCCATTCCAAACCGATTGTCTCAGAAAAGTAGAATTAGGACTTCACTTGATTGTTCTAAGAAGGTGGATCTTATTTTTAATTCACTACTTGCTTTGTAATTTTTAATACATACAAACACAAATTATTTCTTTAAACTGACTAACCGTTAGATGGGGTCAATCTGTAATTACTATCAAAAGTTATAATTTATGTGAGATTTCTTTTAAAAGAGAGAAATGATTAAACTGAATGAGTTACAGTTTCTATTTGTTACTTATGTAATAATAATTACAGATGAAAATATAAAATCCCATTTTATCAAAAATTTCTATTTTCTTTCTTCTCTTTGTTGCTTCGTCTTCTTTGCTCTTTCAACTCCTCAAAACCGCTTAAACTACTCTAAATCTCTATTCGATCCTATAAATTTGCTCGAATCTGCAAGTATACTTCATTTTCCTGCATTTCTTGTCGACTGCTCGGTAATAACGTAAGGTTTCCAAATTTTCACCATCAATTCATGTTTCCTTGCCATTTGAACTACCTTTTGTGTTTTTTGTGTGATTAGAGATGGCTTCACCACAATCTAGTTGCAAAAAGGCTCCTATTGAGGCGAGCATTGTTTTTCAACAAGAGATTTCGACAAAGAAGACAAATGTAAAAGCCTCGTAAACCACGAAGCTCTTCGCAAGGTATATTTGGCCTCTACTTGAGTTTTTTTATGATAGATATACTTTTATATTATTTATTTATTTATGTTTAAATTAGGTTTTGGTGTAATTTTTAAAAATTTTGTTGTTGCATGTAGCAGATTCATATTGTTTTATAAATTTACTGGTTGAATTTAGTTTTACATAGTGTTGCTCTGTTTATGATGAAACAAAGTGTTGTTTGTTGTTTTTAGCAATTTTTAAGGAATATTTGGAGATTGGTGATGTTTAGGGTTTTCATGTTGATATTTTTGCATTTATTAGTTATGTTGGTTTTGGTGCTATTATTTCCTAGTTGAATATCCTTTTAGCATGTTGATGGTGTTTTTGATGTTTGGTCTTGTTATGATGATGTTTAGTCATACTCATAGAATTCATTGATGCTCATTCAATTTGTAATGAGTGTCTATATACATTTGATGAACCTTACCTTACCTTTCATATACATATGTTATATTTAAATGTTGAAGTTTGTTAAATCTGTTAATGTTTTTTTCCAGTTGTAATATGTTGATATATGTTCAAAGCTTGGCTTTGAGTAGGGTGTTGTTATATTGTGTTGATATTTAGATTTATTAGTGAGGTTATATGTTCAGTTGTTGTGTTTATTATTTACATTATTTTTTTTTCTATTGTTGATTATTTTATCCAGCTGTGTTGTTGTTTATGATTTTGTGATTGTTAGATTATTGGTTTGATGTTGAAGTTATTTATGTTGGCGTTGAGTTTTATGTCTATTGTTATATTTGCACGGCAAACTAGGTGGTCATCGTAGACCAGATCACGTCTTACGACGATGCATATATAGCCTGGGGGGAAAGTCTGTGATTTCTCCTTCTTCACCAAGCAAACTAGTTGACGTTGATCGACTAGATAACACTTCGAAAACATATGTACAAGGTGATGTGGGCACTACTGCTGTTACTGAAATCAAATTAGTCGATGTTGATCGACTTAAGAGCATTTCTGAAGCAGAGGTGCAAGGTGATGTGGGTCCTACTGCTTTTACTGCAACCAAACCAGTTGAAACCGATCTACTTGATAGAGCATTGCTAAAGCAGTGGTAAGAGGTGATGTGGGCCCTACTGTTATTACTTAAACAACTATGGTAGTTTATGAATCACATGTGGGGTGTACAAAAAGCATAGCTAGAGGTCCTTTAAAATGGGTTTTTTTTGCCAGGTAAGAACTTAAGTATTTTCCTATTTCAGTATTTGTTGATGTTTTAAATTTTAGCTTCAAGATGGTATGAACTCATTGTATTTTCTTTGTTTATAAAAATATTTGAACTAGCTTCTGGTGCTGACGCGGGTGATGAAGGTTTGTCTGCTGATGGCGTTGAGAAAGGTGTAATTGCTAATGAAGTTGATCCGGAACAACTGGGTATCTCCTCATAATCAATATACTGCAAGAACCCTATATCATGAAAGCTAATCCAAACCATTTCTCATAATGGTCGGGTGACATCTATCTTGACACAACCTTTAGCTACATGCGGGCGGGGTTGATTCAATGTGGCCCCAACCACTATAATCGGAGTTCCAATCAATCTCACAATAGACACAATGGCCCATTGATCGAAGAAGTTTTGGGGAAGGTCGTATAGAGAGACCCAGATAGGCACTATTGGCTAATCAGCATCTGGGTTGAATTTAGGTGTCTATTTTGTGATGCGAATAAGGTATACTTCAAAATTCTAGATCTTGTGTATCCAACATCAATAATAATCGTCTGGCAGGGAGAAATGAATGAGTACCTGGCGTCTGTCGAGAATATTTATGTCTATGTGGCCCTTGAATCCGACGGTTTGAAAATTGTTTCTCAGCTTTTCCATCTGAGATCTACACCTGGAGATTTTCCCGACCAATGTCCATCGAAGAGGGGTTTTGAGTCGTTCACATTCTTCACCTGTTAATCTCAGACCATGTTCACCCAAGTGATCAATCTTCATCTTTGGATTGAATAGAGCTCTGGTTGATTTGGTAAGCACATCAGTTAGGGTTTTGCTTAGCATCTGGGCATAGAAGAATGGCAGGGTCTTTTGTGGCTCGCCATAGCAGCGGTGCCGAAGTTAAAACCTAGAAGAGGACGATGGTTGCAACATTAAAAGCGGAGGATGGTGGTACTTGGCATCGTGATCTTATATTTAAGCCTTTTGTGGCCCCGAGAATCAATAGATTTTAGAAGGAGGTTCTTCCCTAGATATTTCCATAAAAATCAATAGGTAGGATCTTTGTTACTATCTTCTGATACATCAACTTTTAGACCAATTTACATGTTTCGTTCCTCTATTTGTAAAATATTCTCAAAAAAATCTAAATTATTAAGAAATATTCTCAGTTGGGTCCTTAACAGGATATAATAAGGTTTTGTTGCAGTCAACATGCCATTCTACGATTATTGAGATGAAAAAAATTGTTTTTTCACAACTTTTCGGATTAAATTGATGTTTTTTAAAAAAATTATCCTTTTCCAGTATTTTCTCCAAGGTCCCTAATAGCTTCTTTCACCATATTCCAAACACATAAATCCAATTGTACTCGTGATCTTTTCCATTGCCCCTAGTTTCAAATGGTAACCCTATCACCAATGAAAACGTTAATTCAATGTTGACACAGGTAAATGGACTAATAGTTTGTAGGAACGTATTGAGAATATTTGTAATAATTTAGGATCATTTGAGAACATGTTGACAAAGGAGAAAGAAACTTGTATCGTTGCCTAAAAGTAGGTTGAAATTGTCATTTTTTAAATAAGAAAGTTTACTCAAAATAGAGTCATTTATCTCCATTTTTACTTGAGCTCTTGCATATTCCATTAAAACTAAGAGAAGATGACAGTTTTGGTATTCACTTTTAGGAATTACAAGTTTCATTCGTCTTTTTGTAAATTGTTCCCAAAATGTTTCCACAATATAATAATATGTTCACAGTTTATTCCCACATTAGTCAATTTAGGTGAGTCAACATTGATTCAAACTTTCTAACGGTGATAGTGTTGTCGTTGGGAAGCGATTACATGGAAAGCAACAACGATAGAAGAGACAGTGAGTATGGTTGAATTTGTTGTGTTCGGAATATGGAGGAGGAGGCAGTGGAGAACAAGATATAAGAAGAGAAAATATTAAGAAATAAATTGACCCTTGAAAGTTGTTAAATTATATTTTTTAGATCTCAGTAACTGTCGATGGGTCTGTTAACTTAATTAAAAATGTATTACGTTCGCTAAAGAAATAAATTGAGAATATTTTGTTATAATTTGAAACCCTTTTAGGAACATAGTGCAAATGAAACCTCAAATTTCACTTAAAATGGACACTAAAACTGTCATTTTCTCTTAAAACTAATTAAGACTACACGTATACATACTTGAGTAAAGTGCCAAAATAATCATGACTTTAGGCTGAAAGTGCCAATATAACCCTTAAAACCAGAAAGTATCAAAATAACTCTAACTTTATGAAGTATGTGCCAATATAACTCTGAGATGCATTGACTTCGATTGTTAACGAGAATTTTGACAAGAAATTAAGGAAATGGCCATTTTTTTCCTGAATTAAAAAATAATTAAAAAACATTCTAACCCTTCTTATATTCTTCCTTCTTCATTCTTCTTATTTCTTCAATAATTCTTCACCTAAAAAAAATTAAAAACCCTAGCTGTCACTTTCGAATTCCAAATCGGATCCAAATTTTGATTGAAGAAGAAGATAAAAAATGGTGTTACCGTCGCCCACCCTTCTCGATAGTCATTGCCTTGTTCAACTGCTGGAGCGCGCACATAATGCTTGAGCAGCGAGCGGCGACGACGCGAGAGCCATGATGGTGGAGGGCTGGAGTGGGGTGGAGGGCTAGAGTGACGATGGGAGCAAATTGAGGTTGCGGTGGTGGAAGGATGGAGTGGGGCGGAGGGCTGGAGCGGTGACGAGTGAAAATCGAGGTCGTGGTAGTGGAGGGCTGGAGCGGGGCAGAGGGTTGGAGATGGAGGGAAAATCGAGCGGGGTGGAGGGAAAATCGAGCGGGGTGGAGGGAAAATCAAGGCCTAATGGAGGGCTAGAGTGAGACAGAGAGTTAAAGGGGCGACATGTGAGACCCGTGTGGTGGAGGGCTAGAGTTGGGCAGAGGGTTGGAGCAACGACGGGTGAGGGCGGGTGGTGGAGAGTTGGAGTGGAGTGGAGTGGAGGGCTGGAACTGCGATGGGCAAGGCCCGGGTAGAGGGGGCCTTGAAAGGGTGGTGGCGAGCTAGCTAGTGGCGGGCGGTGAGCTGCGGTGGGCAGCGGTGGGCGTCGATGGGATGGTTTATGGGTTGGCTATGGTGGCTGGTAGGGGGAGGTGGTGTCTGAGGGGTAGTTGTGGGGGTTAGGGTGACCGGAGGGTAACGGTGGTTGGTGGTGGCTGGTGGTGGCTGGTGACAAAGGGAGAGATAAAATGAGAAGAAAAAATTAAGCTGAAATGGTCAAGGGCATATTCGTCATATCCGGTCCGGTCAACATCCCAATTGATGAGTCAACGCTGTTATGTGGCATGAAGATTATATCGGCACAATTCATCTTAAAGTTAGGATTAGTTTGACACTTTTTGGTTTTACAGGGTTATATTGACACTTTCGACTTAAAGTTAGAATTATAAAAGTATTTAACCCTATATACTTTATTTTTTAAAGGAAAAAATCAAGTTACTCTCTGACTATTTGACGTCACATTAGTTTTTTTAAACTTAAAGTTTACAATAATAAAAAACATATTATAAATTTTGGTGTTACAAAACTTACAGCTCTTCTGCTTTCCCATTTTAAACTTAGAGAAAAGTGCATATATAACCTACCTAATTCACATAAGTGCAAATATAACCCTAGATAGTAAGTATAAGTGCAGATGTACCCATTGCGGCATATATAGGTTGGAATTTGGTGAAAATACCATTTTACCCCACTGTAAAAAACAAAAAAAACAAAAGTATTGAAATTACTTTCATACTCCCTGAAGCCCTAATCTTCCTCCTCTTTCAATTTTCTCTTCTTCCACCCCGCAGCTTACTCAATTTCTTCGTGAACAATTTAAACAGCTTGTTCGTCAGAGTCACTCTCACCATCTCTTGCTTCACCGTCCTCACCAGCCGCTTCTTACGTCGGAGCCAGAGCGGTGCGGGAACTGGTGCAGGCTGCCACTGCCAAAGAAGGTGTGGTTGTGGGCTGTGCCGCCGTTCATAGCGTTGCAGATTTAGGGTTTAGGGCACTATTCATGGCGTTGCAAATTTAGGGTTTAAGGCGTCGTTCATGGCTTTGCAAAGACGGATCTGTTCAAAGTATAGAAAGGTGAAGCAGATCTGTTCAAAGTAGTGGAAGTCGTTCATGGCGTTGTGGAGGCGGATCTCATGCCGAAAGGGGTGGGGGTAGTGGCGGGGGCTGGCTGGAGGGGTGGTGGTGGTGGCCTAGCGGCGACGGAGGTGGTGGAGCAGTGGTTGATAAGTGGTGGTGGTGGTGGCAGAACAGCGGTGGGGCAAAGGGCATTTTGTCTTTCAAACATTTGTATTAGGTTAAAAGGGCATTTTGATCATTTCCAGTCGGTCAATAGCCAAAAAGGGTCAGTCAATGCCGGAATATAGTCTTTAGGGCTATATTTGTACTTATTTAAAGTTGTTAGGGTTGTTTTTACACTAAAAATTATCTCTGGGTTATATGTGCACTTGGTGAGTATGAAGTATTTGCAACCCTAACTCAACTACATCTAGAGCTAAACAGTAGGAGATGATATACAACTAAATCATTGTATGTGTTACTACTTCTACAGAAACAAGCTTGTAGTAATTAAGAGAATGTACAATGGGGGGGGGGGGGGGTCTGTTTGTGCTTTCTTTTTAAAAATATATCACAAAGAAATCACAAAGAGACCACAAATGCCCACAATGAGGGTCTCTTTCTGGTTTCTAAAGGAAGAAACCAGTGGTCGAGAGATAAATGTAGCAACCACTCCATGCAATTTCTTTTGAAAACACCCCATGTGGGTGGGGCATGTGCGTCAGCGCGGGCCATTGTTTTGTCTCCCTATGGGACACGTGGCAGCCTGTGAATGGGCCACGTGTCCCACTCAGCCCCAACTTTTTTAAAAATATATTTTGCATGCATTGGACGCGTGGCAGTCTATAATTGGGCCACATGTCCCAGTCGATTTTTTTTAAAAAAATCTACTCCTTTTAAATTTTAATCTGCATTTTTCTCTCTAATTTAATTTTAATTCATGAAATAATTATAAAATTTAAATTATAAAAAATGAGATTAAATTTTAAAATTAAAAATACAGCATTAATTTTTACATTTAGTTTATTTTGGATGTGCAAATTTATTTAAATTATATTTTGAAAGTAAAATTATTGAGTAAGAGCATGTACAATGAAAGTTTCTTTGTAGTATCTTTTTAAAAAGAGACCACAAAGAAATCACAAAGAGACCACAAATCCTCACAATGGGAGTCTTTTTATGATTTATAAATGAAGAAACCAGTGGGCGAGAGGTAAATGTAGCAACCACTCCATGCAGGTTCTTTTGAAAAGAAACCTATGTGGGTGGGGGCCGTGCGTTAGCACGGGCCATTGTTTTGTCTCCCTATGGGACATGTGGCAGCATGTGAATGAGTCACGTGTCCCACTCAGCCCCAACTTTTAAAAGAAAAATCGTTTGCATGCATGGGACACGTGGCAGTCTATAATTGGGTCACGTGTCCCAATCGAAAATTTTAAAAAAATTCTACTCCTTTTAAACTCTAATCTGCATATTTTCTAATTTAATTTTAATTCATAATTTTAAATTTTAAATTATAAAAAATGAGATTAAAATTTCATATTAATAATCGAGTATTAAATTTTACATCTAATTTATTTTGGGTGTTCAAATTTATTTAAATTAAATATTGAAAGTAAAATTATTTAGTAAGATGAGGAAAATAAAGTGGGGTCCATAAAGTAATTTCTTAGTGGTTTCTATCATTGTGTAGATAAAAATGAAGTAGATTCTTTATGATTGCTTTTAGTGAGGTGGAAAAAATAAATATTTAATAAAAATAAATCATAAAAGTGATTTTTTTTAGTAGGTTTACCATTGTACCTGCTCTAAGATGAAGTCTTCACCTGCAATTCTACGTCGTAAGAGAACAGAATGACGTATAGAGCATAGTTTATTCTTGCTTAATTCCAGGGCCGTCTTGGACATTTTGGAGGCCCTGTGCAAAATAAATAATGAGCCCCTAAAATTTTGGTTAATCAGTTTTCGATTTATTCAATTCAATTTTTTTAATTTTTCCCCAAAAAGATCCAAAACCGAAACCGACTCGAATAATATAAATAACTCAAATTTAAAATGTGGTTTCGGTTTGAAATTGAATTCAAATCGAGTAATCAAATAATTTGAACATTTGGACATTGTTTGTTGTTGCCCTGTTGCCCAAACCAAAAACCCATAAGTAGATAAATTTTTAGACTTAAAAATGGTCATTTGAAGACCCATTTTTCCGATGCCATATTCTTAAATGGATTCAATTTGGGATTGCTGACCATTGAACGAAATGGTGGAGTGATACTTTATTTATAAGTAATTTCTAGCTATTAGTTTCTAGAACTATCGATATGGGACAAATCACAAATATACTTCCCTCTTACTTTCTTTCAATATTTCTACCAAAAATATTAGGCATAAAATATATTGGGCCCTGTTCAAAAGAGTCATTGCCACCCTGCTAGCCGGCCATGCTTAATTCCGTCTCACCGCACATGGTCTTATTCAGTGCGGTATGAAATTGGCCCACTCCATCGTGCATGTCGGACAGACTGATGTGCCAGTCAACAGCTCATCGCCCGAGAAAACAAACATTAAAAAACTAAAATCAAATCTAGAGACACAAAATCATAGAGATTTCTTCATCTTCAGTGACCTGAAAAAATGGCAAAATCACCAGAAACAGAGCACCCAGTGACCGCTTTTGGATGGGCTGGAAGAGACGCATCTGGTCAACTTTCACCGTTTAAGTTCTCAAGAAGGTATCCATCCATACTGCTACTGTTTTCTTAAGATCTAGACATCTTTATTATTCGTTGAGTTGATTGGATTTGTTTGTGGTGATGCTTTTGCAGGGAAACCGGTGAAAAAGATGTCCAGTTCAAAGTTTTGTACTGTGGCGTCTGTCACTCTGACCTCAGTATGCTCAAGAATCAATGGGGGATGACTGTCTATCCAATTGTCCCAGGGTACGTATAATATGTTTTCTTTTAGTTCCATAATTGATTCGATTCCGAGGATTTTGCATCTAGATTTTACCAGTTATGCAAAGTGAGTGATTAATAAGAGGTGCTAATAGCTTGTAAATTGATTGATGTAGGCATGAGCTTGTGGGTGAGGTTACAGAGGTAGGAAGCAAGGTTACCAAAGTTAAGGTTGGCGACAAGGTTGGCGTAGGTTGCCTTGTTGGATCATGCGGTAGCTGCAACATGTGTAATGAAGATCTCGAAAATTACTGCTCGAAACAGATTCTGACATACAGCGCCGCTTATCATGATGGAACCATCACCTATGGAGGTTACTCGAGCCTCATGGTAGCCGATGAGCACTTCATCGTCTGCTGGCCCGACAACTTCCCCCTTGATGCCGGTGCTCCCCTCCTCTGCGCCGGGATCACAACTTACAGTCCCCTCAGGTATTTTGGACTCGACAAACCTGGGATGCGCATTGGTGTTGTTGGACTTGGTGGCCTTGGCCATGTAGCGGTGAAATTCGCCAAGGCGTTTGGAGTGGAGGTGACAGTGATCAGTACATCTGAGAGTAAGAAGAAGGAAGCTATTGAAAAACTAGGGGCTGATTCTTTCTTAATCAGCCGCGATCCTGTCCAAATGCAGGCAATTAGAGCATTTGTTTGATTATAGTACTAAATACTTCTGTAGCACTGTTAGTTTTCTGATGAAATATTCACAGGCTGCTGCAGGGACATTGGATGGCATTATCGATACGGTTTCCGCAGTTCATCCAGTTGTTCCATTGATCAATCTACTCAAGCCTCACGGGAAGATGATTATGGTTGGGGCACCAGAAAAGCCTCTCGAGGTTCCCACGTTTCCTCTTATAGTTGGTAAGCATCTGACCTTTTATTACAGCTGTTTTGTTTGAGAATGTGAGACTTGAAATGCAACAATGTGGATTAACAGGGAGGAAGACCCTCTCTGGGAGTTGCATCGGAGGTCTGAAGGAGACTCAAGAGATGATTGATTTCGCTGCGAAGCACAACATTTTAGCAGACATTGAGCTCATCGACATGGACTATGTCAACACGGCCATGGAGCGCCTCGCGAAAGCTGATGTCAAGTACCGATTTGTGATTGACATGAGCTCGCTCAAGGCAGCCTAGGATGTGTGTGTTGTTGATTCAATCTACGGCCTCTTGCCAGTTCGAATCAGCTTTGCATTTGTGTGCAATAATGTTTTAAGTGCTCCAAGACTTGCTATTTCCATTTTACCGGGTTTGTTCACATATACATTTCAAGTTCAATTTCTCTGGCAGTTAATAAGCAAACCACGTAAATCTTAAATATGCAAATAGTCGAATTTCAAGCCATTCTGCAGAAAGCAGGTAATTATATATGCAAACATTTTGGGTAGTGAATGTACGATTCACCTTTGAAGGGCACATTTATTCATGTTGCTCTTTGATAAATGGAGCGGTATCAAACTCCACAGCAGGCTCCGCATTCTGTAATCACAAAGGAGTACATTTGACAGCAACCAAAAGTGGGTAAGGATACTGAGGTGAATTAATTAGAGGACGCCATACAATTGAGAACACATCGTTGGATGTGACGCACTTTTTTTAATTTATGAATTTGACACACTTTCTTTTTATGGCAAGATTCATTTAATTTTATCTACTCATTTTACTTTTCTCATTCTAAATTCATTTACATCAACTCATTTCATTCACCTAAATCCAAGTACATAACCCCATACTGTCACATCCAATGAAACGGAAATACTACAACAATAGATTGAAAGTACATTTTGATGGAAAAATAATTCAGCAGCGCCAAGACAGTGAGTGTCGGTCATTTATTGCAACTTTTTTTCCTTATAAATAAATAAATAAAACCCCCAATGTAAGTACAATAATAGGGATAATTTATAGCTCCCCTTACCATTTAAACTGTAAATCATAGACAAGATATGCAGGGGCGGAACCAGGGGGTGGTGAGGGGGTGCTGGCGCTACCCCTATGATCCGGTGACCCGGAATTTAGCGGTTAACGGAATCCATGGCTTCCCAACTTATCAAAACGACATCGTTTGATAAGTGAAACGACGTCGTTTCACTGGGGTGTAGGGACAACAAGCAAGGCTGAT
>JAULKM010000012.1:10335446-10345866 GCA_032355605.1 Rubia tinctorum | reverse complement strand
GTTATATCTGCACTAAAAATTATATGAGGGTTATATTGGCACTTATGTCAAGTAGGTAGGGTTATATTGGTATATATCCCTAAAAATTTACTACGCAACGTGCAGTAGTTATAAGTTTATAACCCGACTAATACAATTCGAAAAGTTTATGACCCTAAACCTTGGTCTTTTCAGACCTTTTTTAAAGAAAATGACTCTTTAATCTTTTATCGATCCATAAAATATTTTAGGGTTGAAAGTGTCAATATAACCTTGTCAAATCAGTAAGTGCAAATTTAACCCTATATTTTGGTCAAAAGTGTCAACTAACCCTCGCAACCAAATTATGGCCGGAATTCTTTAAAATGACTGTTATACCCTATGAAAATATATCAAAATTTTAAATTTTAAAAAGACGATGTTACCCTTCCCAAAAAGTGTTGAATCCCCTCCCCAAAAAAATACATCGTTGCTGGCTTGGTTAGATCAGCACATTCATTAAAAATACAAGGTTAAATCAGCACATTCATTAAAAATACAAGGTTAAATCAGCACTTTAGTATAAAATACAAGTTTAAATCACCACTTTACGTTAAAAATAGGGTCATATCAGCACTATCATAAAAATCAATACAAAACAACCTTATTGTACTCAGTACTAAAAAACAATAAACATGACATCCAAACTGGATAGTTTCATTACTTTTTTTCCCACTTCCATGTGTTCTTCATGTAAAAGGATTTAGTTTGTTCTAGATCTTGGATAGGAATGAACAACCTATATCTTCTCTCTTTTTAATCGACAGTAAATGAACAACAAATTGTTTTAAAATGGAAGTGTACGACTGAAAGAATGAAAATGGAACGCATCATTCCCAAAGAGTGACCAATTTGGATGCCACACTCCCACTCCTTGATTTTGCAAGAAATGGATTCCTTATCATCATCTTGTTCCAACGGAACCAATTTTAACCTGAAATTGTAATGAAGACATATTTATAAGGAGTGAGCTCTCCTCAAAAATATGATTTTTAATGATTTGGAGTGGACTTTATGATAGTGTTGATCGGACCTTATCTTTTTTACATAAGTGCTAATTTAACCATGTATTTTTTTTATTAAAGTGCTGATCTAACCCTATCTTTTTTAATGAAAGTGCTTATCTAACCCGGCCGCCAGCTGCCGGTAACGGCGACTAGTGGCGCTGCAACGGCAGAGCGGTGGCGACCATTGGCTGGTTAGAAGATAAAGCCAAGGCATATAATGGTCATTAAATTTTTTGTTTTAAATCTAAGGGCATTTTTGTCTTTTAGATTAGGTCAACGTCTGAATTCCTTTAGATAACTCAAAAATAGTGCAATTTGGGTGTATTTGTACTTTTTGACCAAAACATAGGGTTAGATTTGCACTTTTAAATGTTACAAGTTTATATTGACTCTTTCAACCAAAACAAAGGGTTAAAAATGCAGGATATAGCCCTTAACATAGGGTTAAAAAGTGTTGATATAGCCACTAACCGGTTTAAAAGTATAAAACAAAAAGCCTTTCATTATTTTGATAAAAAATAAAATAAGAAAAGAAAATGTTCCCTTTTTATTTTGCTAAATTCTTTGAACCAGCTCCACCACTTCTTTGTCGCCCAAACAATTTGCAATCAAGATTTCACAACTCAATACCAACTGCCACCATCACCTCAACCGGGATTTCAACACTCACGCCCCAACCTCCAGAATTTCACCACCTGCGGCCCAACCTTTAAGATTTCACCACCCAATTTTAACTGCCAATACTGCCGCACTCACAATGGATGCCTCATTCCCCCCACCATCCATCCTGATACCTCCATCTATCGGCACCTTCTAATGCGCGCCTCACCTGCCACTCCTTGCAACTTACATATACTATACCTCTGCCACCATCCCCATATCGTTTCTGCACTTGTTGTCGACTACTCAATGGCCCACTACTAAGTCCCGATAACCCATCCCCGCCACGGGGAATCTGACAAATCCAATTGCATCAAATTTTCTTCCAACACCACCTACATCAATGATGAGTTTGAGCTCAACCACCTTTGTTGCTCACAGCCTTCGCGGCCTTCAGCCACACTTAGACATTGTCATCATTATCGCCACATCATTACCGAAACCCTAAACTTAGGGGTGGAGGTTGAATGCCCATAATAATGAACCATTATTAAATTTAATTATGTATAAAATTGGTGTACAAATCTTAAAATTTAGAAAATATGTATTACAGCGTATACAATTATATATCACTTGATGATATTGTTATCTATATTTATACTTTATAAAATTTATTGTCAAATATACTTTAAACTTTTCAATCTTATTTCAAATGATTATATTATTATTTTTATATTGAATAAAATTTATGGTCGAACATATTTTTTTGAATTGATTGAAATGTGAGTAGTAGACTATAAAAGAGAGGAAGAGTAGAAAATCACTAGGACTGCTCTTGCCTACTACCACATTTATAAGAGTGAGTAATGATAAACATAGTGAAATCATATAGTGATTGATGTGGCATTCATGAAAAGACAATTGTATCCATGGTTAGTTGCACATTATAAGGAAGGTGATTAATGATTTGATCATTTCTATAATGCCACACATTCACTATTCTATATCACTATGAATTTTCATCACCTCTATCATCACTCCATTTATAATTAGGGCTTACAGATTTTAAAACAGCTTCTAAATCAATTAAATTTTAATCTTGTGGTTTTCTCTCCACCCATTTCCCCCTTTTATTTGCCTACCTTCTCTTTTCTTCTAATACCACTCATTCAACACACAAGTTCGTTCAACCGCCCCGCATGGAGATGACTCAAACAATTGTACATAGAATACTTCCAATTTCTCCAAATATTTATGAATGCATTTTCAATTTTGTGATTTTTTTTACAAAGCAGTCTAATTGAGCATGTTGAAATTTTCCATAATACATTTGGTATATATGACCAATCTGGTTAGGTCAATTGATTAAAATTACAAGGTCCGATTTTAGCTAACAAGGTATGTAAAGATAACAAAGCAAGAAACGTATAGCAACCACTTCGTTAAACTAAGGCAATTCGTTCAGACCACGAAGAGTCAAACACAGTGACGCCACTAACTGTTAAATCGCGGATATAATGGAGGACACTACCCGCCACGATGCCCCATACCTAAAACACAACCTAAAGATGGGGGCATGATAATTAGACCATATCACACCATGGAAGAGCTATAAATGAAGAGAAGAAATGCATGCAGAAGGTAAGTGATAACTACTGCATAAAGAGATAAATAATTATACTCCCTCCGTTTCATTGGAAGTAGCACACTTTCTTTTTTGGTTGTTTTTGTGAATTTGGCACACTTTCCTTTAATGGCAAGATTCCTTCAATTTCATCCACTCATTATACTTTTCCCTTTCTAAATTCAATTTCATCTACACATTTCATTCACCTAAATCCAAGCACCTAAGGCTACCATGCCAATTCCAGTGAAACGGAGGGAGTAATATACTAACTTAAGCGTCAGAGTTTCCTCCCTGTAACCAACCCGTGGACATTTGCAAGTACTCAGACATGTATGAACTCATTATGAGCTGATCTTTGGCATTATCATTATTCGAAAGAAATCAACCACATCAATGGTGCCGTTTATGGATCAATTTTTTTCATTTTGAGTTTTGATAGTTCCCAGAAAAAGTCAAAGCTTATATCAGAGCAGCTGCCCATAAAGCGAATACCAAATCGGCATCAATAGTTCTTGGACCCAAGTTCGAATAGGTGAAAGATTACCATAACCCAATGAAAAGCTTGCTCAGAGGTATGTACGCATGCTACAATTTATTTTCGCTAAAGACAGGTACGTAGTGCTGAATACCTAGTATTGAAGAACTTATAGAGGCCCAAGCCCTTACATGCCACACGGTCACAAGTGATATAGTGGGATAGAAATATTAATTATGAGGACATTTTCTCCCTAATTAAATGAAGCCATAGCGCCTGCCCGCGAGTAGATCATTGTATGGAAAACACCTCAGGAAAGACTTGGCATAGTAAATTAATAAATCACTCGGCAAAACCAAAATCCGGAATAACATTCCTATGTAGACAACGGTAGTAAAAATAGTGATCAATAGCATATCCTTAGAAAAGTTGATTTAACCATCACCACAACTAATTAGGAGTGTGTAGATGCCCAGCAGGACATATCCCTTAGAATAATGTAACCTCTCTCAGCCATTCGTAGGGTTGCAGTTCATGTTACCCGTTTTGAACCCTCAAATATGATCACTAGACATACTAGTCGAGATCACATCAGAACCATAAAAGTTTTACCAAACAAAGGGACATTTCAACCACATCAAGTAAAAACTCGTTATCTCTGCCACTTTCAGGAAAAACAATGGCCTAATCAAAATTACTAAACACAGAACAAAAATATAAAGTAAATATCACAATACCCATAAAAACTAAGAACAACAAGCTCATAACATAATTTTGTGGACATTGGTAAATACTTTATTAGACATGGTCTAGAAGAATACAAAAGCTAAAGATTGCAGTAAATTCCCTAATAAAACATAACAATCTCCTTTAAAATACTACAACCAATTATCAGTGAACTTAATACACGTAACTATAACTATGCAACCCTCCAGTAGTCATTTCCAAGAAGGTCGTGAGAGCCTCTTGAACATGAACTCTTCTAGCGATATTTATCCACAGCGAACTAGAAAATTTAAGGAGGGATAAGTCATCAGATATCCTCCTCATTAAGCAAAGTAGGAGTAACAGAAAGAAATGATCACTCATTCTCCTACTGCACCTCCTCCATTTCCTACCTAAACACAACCCCATGACCCTGTGAAAAAGCACCATTCTCCTCATCAAATAGAGCAAGCATAGAAGTAAGAAATGGTCACCCAGGCTCGGGCTGCACCTCCTCCATAGCCCAATTAAACCAGCTTAAAAGTCTCTTCAACCGAGTAGCCCACCTTCTTCCCCAGCATCAACCGCAACAAACTATAAGTGCTCACATGTGTTGGTTTCTTTCAATGCACGGGGCTCTCACTATCATGGCCAGGATCTTCTATAAATTTCACCACAGCCCTTAGCCTAGCCAACCTCGCCACGGTTAACGCCCATAATATAAGGGCAAATGCATGATAATAAGGAAGTAAATAATAAAGCATACAATAGCAGTAAAAATGCAAAAACTACAAAAACACTTACCATAAGCACAAGTTTTTTTAGAATATCCTTTAAAGGGAGTAAACCAAACTTGCATCACCACTAACCAAAGCAAGGCTTCCAACTCCGCACACATTATGGTTTATCCCCTTCCCAGTAAATCCCCCAACCAAGATCTTGGAATACTCTGGCATGCCTATTCTCATAACCGGTAAACCCATATATCCCCGAGATATCACAAACTATCACCCCCAAAGAAACCTTTCCTAAAGAAAGGTTCACTATCTTATGCATACTCATAACACACTATGGGATCTAGAATTTACCCCTTAGGTATCACGTGACATCTAAAAATACAAAAAATATATATATTTAAAATGAAGAAAACACTAGGGTAAAAGTAGTTTCACACTCTAATGGTAAACTTTCCGCATTGCCTCAAATCAAGTCCACCTTCCTACATAATGGGTAGCAACAGTAATATCCGCGAACATCTGGAAATAGCATTTGGTATTCGAAACCTGACTCATTAGAACCCTCGTGCACTACAGAAAATTAGATTCAGTGCTCAATAAACTGGTGATTTCCTCACACAACTTATCGATCTCCTCTTGGGCAGCCCCAAGTTCTACTCTCATATTGTCTTCTTTTTTCTTCAATCTTAGCTTGGAGTCTTCCCGTTGGAAGGGAATAGCTATGATACCATTTTTTGGAAGGGAAAATTGAATTAAAGGAGGTGGGTTTAGAAAAGGGGAGAATGGAGAACTTGAAGGAGTGTAGGCTATTTTTAAAAGGAGAAGGCTTATATTATTTTTGGCTTGATTAAAACCCTACTACATTACCCCTATTTATACTAGTGGCATCACTCAACCAATGGCTAAGGTCTTTCCAGTCCAACTCTAATCTAATGGCTACAATTTACTCTCTAGAATGCTCTCAACAAATTCATCTTAATCTACACATTCTAGAGATCTTTAGAACTTACTCTAGAACCTTCCATGCTTCTAAGACATCTTTGGATTTCTTCTAAACAATTGGTTGTTAATAATCTCTTTGGGATAACCCAAAATCAAGTTTAATTTAAAGAGCCACCCCCCACTTAAACTTGATCTTACACTCCAGACAAACTCCTCACCTGGATGAAATCATCGTGCTTTTTGTGAAGATATCCGCCGTATTCATTTATTCCACTTGTACATCTCTTTTGGGAATGCACTCTGTAAGGTAGTGATACCGCATGTCAAGGTGTTTACTGTGATCAAGGTGTTACCACGAGGATTGTTTTCGGCTTCTTTTGGAAACACTTCAACTCATTCACATTTTTCTTTCTTTTGAATATCCACTCCATATAAATTTCCTTGTACCCTCTTGGAATTGAAGTCAACTCTCACGTGTCTTTCTTCTTGAACTTCGAGTCTTTTTCTTGCATTTTTCTTTTCCATTTCTTTGCATTCTTAATCACATCACTATAATCTTCACACTGGTTATGCAACTTCTCCTCCTCCCTAGCCTCTTTATATTTGGATGACAAAACATTATCAATTTTGTCAAACTCTTCTTGTGCTAGTGTAACATCGACCTTGTTGTTTTATGTCTTCTGAGCAGATCAAACCTCTCGGCACTGACCTTATTTAGCGCAGCGGAACAACATGTGTGTGGGTTGTTCCAAGAAAGATTCCAGAAGCTATATCTACCTCTTTCTTATCAAGAACCTAATACAAAGGTCTATTTTGCTCTTTCATTTGTTGTTTGCAAAGATCAATAACATATGACATGTCAACACTAGTTGGAGTTTTTGAAAGGCTATTCACACACTAAATACCATCTTCCATTACTTCTTCCTCCTTCTTCTTCTTATTGGATAGTTGGATCCTCTTTTGATTGATCGATCCTTATTTCTTCAACACTTTATTCTTCCTCTTGTTGAAAGAATTTGTATTCTCCTTTATGTAGACTCTAATCTCATTCCCCTTCTTCATCGAATACTTATTTGGAAGCAAAAAGTATAACACCATCTTCTTGGCTAGTTTGTTCAGCGTAGCTGGCCTTCTCATTAAATCTTTTATTTCTTGGAGTTATAGATTCTGAGTCATAGTGCCCAAACCTCTCACTGTTGTAACACTTGATGTGAGACTTTTCATTCCTGGGTTTTGGTCTCCTTTTACCACGACTTCCGAGTGAGTCTTCTTCCATGCGGTTGTAATTGGACCTCCAACCTTGCATGTATCCATGTCCACGTCTATGATCTTGCACTCGACCGCATCCTTCAGTTTGTTGGCTCCCACCATCTTCTCCCTTTATTGGATGAGCATGCATCCTGAATGTCTGCTCCACGACTTCCTCCTTACTCTTCTTCTTTTCTTCATAGGCTTGCAATGAGCCTAGAAGTTGCTCTATTGTCATAGCCTCTAAGTATTTTGTCTTCTCTATGATTGAAACAGTATGCTCGAACTTTGGATCTAAAGATCTAAGAACTTTCTCCATAATTCTCACATCTGCCAACTTCTCACCATTTCTTTTAAGGTTATTGGCAACCGTCAAAACTCTTGAAAAATAATCTGAGACTATTTCACCCTTCCTCATGTGCAACGACTCAAAATCTTTTCTTAGAGTTTGAAGACGTACCTTCTTAACTTGATCGGATCCTTTATGCGATACATAAAGCTCATACTTCCTTGGTCGACTTAGCTCCAGAAATATTTTCAAAAATGTCTTCATCTATCCCTTGATATACTAGACATATATCCCTTTTGTCTCTCTTTCTTGAATCTCTCAATCTACTTAGTTGAGCTTGAGAGAGCTCACCTTTATTCTCTGGTCTGGTATGGCCCTTATTAACTATTTTCCATGCATGATGTGCTCAAAGGAGAGCCATCATCCTTAAAACTTCAAGTGTCATAGTTTCTCTTAGTGAGTATTGGGCCTTGGAAGGGAATAGCATTATTTGCAATGGTAAAAGGATCTTGTGGCTCTGATACCACTTTGTTGGAATGGAATAACTTTGATACCTCCTTTTTGGAAGGAAACTTTTAATGGATGAATGAGGGTTTAGAAAATTTGGGGGAGAATAGAGAAATTGGAGGAGTGTAGTCTATTTCTAAAATGAGAAGGTTTATATTATTTTTGGCTTGATTGAAATTCTACTACACCTCCCCTATTTATATCAGTGGCATCACTCAACCAATGGCTAAGATCTTGTCATCCCAACTCTAATCTAATGGATACAATGTACTCTCTAGAATACTCTCCAAAATTCATCTTAATCTACACATTGTAGAGATCTTTAGACCTTACTCTAGAACCTTCCATACTTCTAAGACTCTTTTGGACTTCTTCTAGATAATTGGTTGTTAAGAATCTCTTTGGGCTAACCCAAAATCAAGTTTAATTTCAACACTTCCATACCGCGTAGCCACGAGCCCAATTTAGTCAAACCCTGCACAACCAAGAATTAAAGAAAGAAATCAACAATTTTCACCAAATGCACCTACACACCATTTGTATTATACTATAAAATCGACAAACCGTAGATAGATAATAATTAAGCCAAGTGCATAAATAACCATACATAATTGACGAAAGTGCAGATATAACCCTGTAATAATTGAAAGTGCAAATATAACCCTATATAATAATTGAAAGTACAAATATAACCCTTTCCGGTAACTTTTAGCTGGAATTTCATGAAAAGACATTTTTACCTTTCTGGAAAAAACGAAAAAAATAGGAAATGGCATTATTAGTTAGGCCTCTTCCGGACCGCCACCGGACCACTGTCGGACCGAGTAGGGTTATATCTGCACATTATGAAAACTGATAGGGTTATATCTGCACATCCTAAAACTTATAGGATTATATCAGCACATTCGTAAAAAATGTAGGGTTATATCATCACACATTATAAAAGCAAAACCCATCAACATTAAAACCCTATGTCAAAAAACATAACAAAATAACAACCACGCACAGAACACCAAAGGTTATACAATCATCAATCCTAACTACACTCAACAAAATAAACAAAATAACATCAAAATCCTTATATTTTATACCATATATACCGCATTTTTCTATTCGTGTGACGGGAAGCAAAAGAAAATCAAAGAATAAAATTCAACACCGCATTAATCTAGTGAATCGGGGGGGAATTTAGGATGAAAATACCATTTTTGAAAGGTTTCCACACCTCCACTTCATTATCTGATGCGTCAACCTCACCAAAACTCTTTCTTTGCCACTAGAATCACACTTTGGAACGTCAGCAATCGCTAGAAGAGGTTGAAATACCGGTTGCATGTAGTTGGCGTTGATTTTTTAAACTAATATGACACTTTGTTTTCATAGTATGTGCTGATATAACCCTACATGTTTTACGAATGTACTGATATAACCATATAAGTTTTAGAAATGTATTGATTTAACCCTGTCACTTTTCATAATGTGCTGATATAATCCTACCTATTACGATGCTGCCAGCCCGACGGCGGGTAAGAGTATAACTGTCCACTCAAATTTAGATTTTGGTCCAAGGGCATTTTTGTCATTTGGGGGGGGGTCAACGCTTGGAAAACCCGGTCAACGCCAAATTTCTCATCAAAATGTTATATTTGCACTTTCATCAATTAGTTAAGGTTATATTTGCATTAAAAATTATCTCATGGTTATATCTGCACTTTCTCAAATATATAGAGTTATATTTGTATATTTCCCTAAAAAATTTTAGGAGAGAAGCCGAAGGTGATCACCCGGAGTTCTCTAAATAAGTCGATTTTACTTGGGAGCAATTTTCTACCAATCACGGTCTTAATATGATTGTCAATATAAAAGGTAGAACATGCATGGTAGGTTAAAACAAACATTTCATTTTTGTACAGCAATCTTCAAGATTGCTTTTGGTCCCTTGCTTCACCTTTTGGTGGCACTCAATCTGCAGTGCTTTGGATCTCAATCCAAAGCTTTAAAAACAAGGTTTGCTGGTCTACCACCTCGCAGCCTTGATTTCTAAATGCAGTCAGCATCAACAACAATTGACTATGAGCAAGTCCAACATGTTCCCTAAATTTTTCTTTAAGATAGGGAATGGAAACCAATATTCCCTATATTTTTTTTACTCAACTCCAACAGCTTCCCCATGTTGCATGATTTAGCTTTTAATACACTATAATTTTCTTTTAATTTAAAGCTAAGAGTTGACTTTTAATCACTCCAAAATATATTTAAAAAATT
>JAULKM010000012.1:10263821-10282486 GCA_032355605.1 Rubia tinctorum | reverse complement strand
GAGCAAGGCTAAAAAAGCTCGCGAGTCGAGTCGAGCAACCCTCTGCTCGCGATCGACTCGCTCGATAAGCACCCCTAGTTGTGATATTTAAACAAATCAACATTGTCATTGAGTTATTAATAGTAATTAATAAACATATTCACTCAAACACACAAATAGTACTTGAAAATAGTCCAATCTCTTCGCGAACATTCCACTTCTCATAAATCAGGTTGCAAAACGGTTATGAAAAACAGTCCAATCTCTTTGCGAAAATCCAGCTTCTCATAAATAAGGTTGTATTGAGGTTGTCTCACAGTAATGGGTATAGCTACGCGGCACTCTATCATCCAAATTTGCACCGCCCATACAATATTCATATCGTTTGACACTCTAAACAAAGTCAATCAATACACGAGAATACTCATGTTCGTTATAGGCAAACTAAGCAAATGTACATATGAAGAAAGTTGGTTAATACATGAATTAAAGAGAATTATCATGCCGCAAACTAAGCAAATGTACACATAAATAAAGTCTTTCAAGCAACTGTACACAAAGCCTCCCATAAAATACTCATTGGTAGACAAACTAAGCAACTATACACCTAAACAAAGTCGATCAATACACGAGAATACTCATGCTCGCTATAGGCAAACTAAGCAAATGTACATATAAAGAAAGTCTATCAATACACGAACTAAAGAAATTACTCATTCTAAGCAAATTTACACATAAATAAAGTCTTTCAAGTAACTGTACACACATAAAAATCCGCCTCTCTTATAAATTACTCATTTGTAGGCAAACTAAGTTGTTATACACATAAACAAAGTCGATCAATACACGAGAATACTCATGCTTGCTATATGCAAACTAAGCAAAATGTACACATAAAGAAAGTTTGTCAATACACGAACTGAAGAGAATACTCATGCTGCAAACTAAGTAAATTTACACATAATTAATAACGTCTTTCAAGCAACAGTACACACACAAAATCTGCTTCTCTCATAAAATACTCATTTGTGGGCAAACTAAGCAACTATACACATAAACAAAATCGATCAATACACGAGAATACTGATGCTCGCTACAGGCAAACTAAGCAAAATGTACACATAAATAAAGTCTATCAATACACGAACTAAAGAGAATACGCATGCTACAAACTAAGCAAATTTACACATAAATAAAGTTTTTCAAGCAACTGTACACACAAAGAAAGTCTGTCAATACACAAACTTAAGAGAATATACTCATGCTACGCAATAGGGAAACTATGCAAATGTACACATAAAGAAAGTCTGCCAATCCACGAACTAAATAAAATACTCATGCTACGCTATATGAGCAAATGTACTAATAAAGAAAGTCAGTCAATAGACGAACTACACAACTCTTGACTTGAGTTCATGATTCCATCATCCACCTTTCGAAGCCAAATCTGCACCTTTTATAGAAGGCTCCTACCACAGACTATAGGAAAATAAGCAATTAAACATATAAAGAAAGTCGACCGATACACACACTAAACAACTTTGGCATGATTCCATCATCCAAATCTGCCCCTCTTATGCCACAGGCTATAGGCTAACTAAGCAACTATATACATATAGAAAGTAGGCCAATACTCGAACTAAACAAGTCTGGCCAACACAAAAACCTTGCCAGAATACCATTGCTGCGATGCTCTTCAACCAAATCTTTCCAGAATACATCCAATTAGTTTGTGATTATTAAATAGACTCTTCAATAATATAAATCATTTCAATGATGAGCCAAATGACATAAATCATCACCACTACAGAGCACTGGTTACGAATTGGGCAAAGTTTTGAAGTTGAATATAGCTACATTAAAAGAAGAGAAATTGAATAAAAGACTAGAACAAACAATATGACAATCAATAGTCCAAAATCAATCATCAAGACAATCAATAATCAAGAACATGATTAGAAAAAGGGTGACCTTAGGAGCAAAGGGAACCACAAACCTTGTGAATCCAATCGATGGCCGACAAATATTAGGACCAGATTTCTTGGACAATCTGTAGAGAAAACAATGTTACCATGATTAATCATCTCCACATCAATGACAAACACCTGCCGCCACGAACAAAGTTTTGAAATTGTTCCAGTTTAGATTTACGAAAGTTTTATGGAGAAGGGAGTTTTGAAAATGGAATTTGCAAAGGAAAGAGAAGTGCGAATTTTGGGATTTCCTTCCCAAACTGGGGAACCCGAATATGGTGTTATAACCCGATTTTACTCCATCTGATAACCCTCAAATTTTCTTTATTTTTTAAGAAATTGCATCATGGTCCCTCGTCTCATCATAGTCCCTCATCTCATCATAGTCTACGGTGAGACAGTCTCACAAGAGATTTTCTCTATAGTTAAATACTCCCTCTGTCTCACACTAACCTGCACAATTACTATTTGACAGTCAACATTGTCAAACTTTGACCATATATTTTAATAGATATAAACAACAATATTATCGTATGTGATATTGTTAGATTAGTCGTAGTAAGTAATTTTTAAATATTAATTTTTTATTTTCCATTATTGTACTTATCTAAACATATTAACGATCAAACATGCTTCTTGAAAATAGTGAAAAAAATTCTATGAAACTCAATTTGGGACGGAGGGAGTAATTTATTTTCATACACAATCAATATTTGGTAAATTATTCATCCTTTGAAAGTAATTAAGATATGAAATTCCATGTGAATATCATGTCAACTATATACTCCCTCCATCCCTTCCAAAATGAAAATGACACAAACATTAAGAGTATTGGGCATGTGGGTGACAAAGGCTGCTACTGGCCCACAAAGGCTAACAAGGGCTGCCATTGGCCCCACAAAAATGGGTACTAGGCGCGTGGAGAAGGAGTAACTTATGGGTGAAATCACTTTACATTTAGTATTTTAGGTAATTTCAAATTGTAAGCAAGGGTAATTGTGGTATTTTAGCTACTTTCTCTGTCCAAAACTAAATACTATTAATGATTTTCTAATTAAATCGATAAACATATTTTTCCCTATTTTAGAAATGAAATATCAAAGTAAGATTATAGTTAAATACTTCATTTGTCCCAAACTAAGCTGCACACTTACTATTTGACAGTCAACATTGTCAAATTTTAACCACATATTTTAATAGATATATAAACAACACCATTATCCTATGTGATATTGTTGGATTCATCATATTAATTAATTTTTAAATATCAATTTTTCCCATTATTATACTTAACTAAACATATTAATGGTCAAACATATATCTTGAAAATCGTGAAAAATATTCTGTGAAATTAATCTGGAGCAGAGTGAGAAATTTATTTTCATACACGATCAATATTTGTTAAATTATTCATCCTTGGAAAGTAAGTAAGATATGAAAGACAATGTGAATATCATGTTAACTATATACTCCCTCCGTCCCTTCCGAAATGAAAACGAAGCAAACATTAAGAGTACTGGGCACGTGGGTGACAAAGGCTGCTACTAGCCCACAAAGGCTGACAAAGGCGGCTACTCGCCCACAAAAATGGGTACTATGCACGTGGGGAAGGAGTAACTTATGGGTAAAATCACTTTACATTTGGTATTTTAGGTAGTTTCAAATTTTAAGTAAGGGTAACTGTGGTATTTTAGGTACTATAAATACTATTAATGATTTTCTTATCAAATCGATAAACTTATTTTTCCCTCTTTTAGAAATGAAATATCAAAGTAAGATTATAGTTAAATACTCCATATGCGTCACACTATCCTGCACACTTACTATTTTACAGTCAACATTGTCAAATTTTGACCATATATTTTAATCGATATATAAACAACAATATTATCGTATGTGATATTGTTGGATTCGTCGTAGTAAGTAATATTTAAATATCATTTTTTATTTTCCGTTATTATACGTACCAAACATATTAACGGTCAAACATGTTTCTTGAAAACCGTGAAAAAGATTCTGTGAAAGTTAATCTGAGACGGAGGAAGTAATTTATTTTTCATACTTGATCAATATTTGTTGAATTATTCATCCTTGGAAAGTAAGTAAGATATGAAATGCCATGTGAATATCATGTCAACTATATACTCCCTCTGCCTCTTCCAAAATGAAAATGGAAACATTAAGAGTATTGGGCACGTGGGTGACAAAGGCAACTACTAGCTCACAAAGGCTGACAAAGGCTGCTACCGATCCACAAAAATGGGTAATAGGTACGTGGGAAAGGAGTAACTTATGGGTTAAATCACTTTACATTTGGTATTTTAGATAGTTTCAAATTTTAAGTAAGGGTAATTTTGGTATTTTAGGTACTCCCTCTGTCCCAGACTAAATTGCACATTGTATGTGACACTGTTGAATTCGTCGTAACAAGTGTTTTCTAAATATCTACTTTTTACTTGTTATTATACGTAGCTAAACATATTAACGGTAAAAAATGTTTCTTGAACAATTTGGTAAGGATTGTTGTGCAATTTAGTCTGGAATGGAGGGAGTATGATTATTGAACTAAAAATGGAAAATATAGATACATGAAGATCATTGAGAGACGTCCCAAAATGGAAATTAGGAAGACCATTGTAGGACGAAGGGTGTATTTAAAGACAGTTTGGTACTAAATCATCAAATTATATCATTCCATAGTTAATTAACTATAATGTACATTTCTTTTAAGAAATGATCAATTTCTCTTCTTTTTCTCTTATAGAATTTCTACTATCTTAAAATTTTAAGGGATATAGACAAATATAACCCTAGATAATTCAGTAAGTGCACATATAACTCTGAGGTAATTCGAAATACAAAAATAACCCTCACTACTTTACATAAGTGCAAATATAACTCTAAAGACTATATCCCGACATTGGTTGGCCATTTCTGGCCATTGACCAACTGTAAATGACCAAAATGCCCTTTCAAGCTAATACAAAATTTTGAAAGGCAAAAATGCCCTTTGCCCGCTGTTATTCTTCCACCACCGTACTGCTCCACCACCTACTTGGAAGCCATGAATTTAACCCTTTTATGCATTCTCGACTCGGTCTACGTTAATTTAATCCGTCCGGGGAAGAATCTGAAGAAATACGGGTCTTGGGAAGGGTCTAAACCCGTTGCTCTTCGGACGGAATCCGGAGAAGCTCTGGGATGCGGCTGATTCGGTCAGGGAGAAGTACAAGTAGATTGAAATCAAGAGTGTGGTGGTGGATTTAACCAACGACTTTTACTTCTCCCCCGATCTCACGATAAGTCGCCACCCATCAGCCCCGCCTCCAACCAACCCCGCCCCGACCCACCACCTATAGCCCCACCTTGACCCTATCCCCACCACCCATCATTCGCCTAGAGCCCCCACACATCAGCCCCGCCGCTCCGCTTTGCCCCACTTCCAGCCTCCGCTCAGACTCGTTCCGCTTTGCCCCGCATCCGCTTATCCCCACCACCCAGACCCGCCACCAGCCCCGCCACTCCGCTTTGCACCGCCACCCAAATCTGGCACTTGCGACCAAGGGTTTGTAATTACCAGGGTCTGAATGAGGGAAACAAGCGGCGAAGAGCGGAGAAAAGAAGAAGAAGAACGACTGCCAAGGGTTCCAATAAAGAAGAAGCAATTAGTGTTATGGATTTTTGGGGTCAAAATAGTCTATTCATTCTTTTTTTTTCTTTTTTCTTTTTTTAGAGGATAAAATTGACTTTTCAATCAATTCCAGTCTGAATCTGCCGAAAGGAGTAAATTTGCATATACATTAACTATCTAGAGTTATATTTGCACTTATGTGAATTAGATAGGGTTATATATGCACTTTTCTCAAATTTTAATTATCAATCAAGAGGCCACAAAGCCCTATTCATTTAGTATAAAGTATCGACAATTATTTCAAATAAAATTGTGACCACAATACTATTTTTTTTCTTGAAATAAATTATTCATAGATGTTAGGGAAAATGTTTGGCAGTGATTATAATAAGTTGAATTGACATGCAATCTAACTAACCTTTAACATAAACAAACCTATTGCAAGGATATTTAAATTACATGTCAACCATATTGATCGTCTTTACTGCTATCAATTAGAGATCCATTAAAAACTTTGATATTGCCACCGGGATATTAACTTTCTTCCCCTGAAAATCATGACCATTTGACAGAGAAGAACATTTCATGCATCAATATCACTATGTTAAACAGGAATCTTCTACGATTGTAACGCCACTTGATTCAAAGCATGATCTATGTTGACCACACTGAAAACACCTTGAAAAACATAAATTGACGCACTAAATAAATGAAACCTCTAATACATAAACACAAACATAATCACACAATATGTACAACATATCAAGAACAATAGATCGATTGGAACAACTAAATCGAGTCATCATCATGAACACAATGATTTAATCGATTCTCCTAAGAATAAAACTTATGTATGAAGTCAAATTCCACACTTATTCAATAGAATAAAAGTGTTAAAAAGTCAATTAAAATAAAATGTGGTTTCTCCCACCTCCCCACAATTAAAAGATAGGGAAAACAGATTGTAAAAAAGAAGCTAAGTTTTGAGAGAAGCGGTGCTACGACGGCAGAGAGAGAAGTAGGGTTTTTCAACCACAAATTTCTTGATAACTGAATTATAACACTTATTTTAGGGAAAAATGTTGGCAATTTAAGGGGGGAAAGGAAACTAAGATGGCAATAATTGCTGCAAGCAAGAGGAGCAGAAAAAAATTGTATGGAAATAACATCACCAAACTACTCCAGAAGAAGGATATCCCATTTGAATCCACTCCCAAGATTCTTCCTATGTACTACAATAAGAATTAGTTTGCGAAGAAGCATTAAGTGGGACAACATCCAGTGGGTGATGTACAAGGCTCATTCTTCTTCGGAAGCACAGCCAACACTTGATAGCCAACCCTCTACTGAATCATGAGGTAACAATTATTTTAACTTGCACTTGATTTATGTAATTTGGTGATCTTAGATAAAATTCAAGAATTTAAACAGTCTTTTATGTTTCCAATATATGCAATGGTGTGTGCCATCGAGGAAAATATAGGGTAGGATTCTTAACAAGATGTTCGCGGTGAATGAGGTGAGATTCACGAGTTGCACCACGACATGGATAGGATAGAGACACATTTGAAGATTAAAGAGTCCAACGATTCATCATACTCTAGTGATAGTGAGGAGTTGGTCACCAGAGTGCGAACTCAACAAGCTGCAGGTCAATCGAACGTTCATGAGGGTGGAGGTGAACTGTCCGAGAGGTGGGACTCAGATTTAAAGTAGGGGGGTAGAACGACCCCACTGGTAGCCAAGAAGATGACAATGCTACGGAGATGGGGCCAGGAGATGAAACTAGTTGAATTTGAAGTTAATGGTTATTTTTAAATTGAATTATGTTGATTTGTATTCAAATACTTTAACTTGTTTGTTTTTTGTTCATGACTTTATCTTCCACAAATTATCACTTTATCTTTTACGAATCATCATATGTTGATGATGTGTAGTTTACTTGTTGCTGAGGAAAAGGTGTTGGAAAATGGTTGAATAAATCAATCCAACATCTGACTTTATCTTTTACAAATTATAACTTCATCTTCTACGAATTAGCATATGTTGATGATGTGTAGTTTACCTGTTCTAGAAGAAAATGTGTTGGAAAATGGTTGAATAAATCAATCCAACGTCTAGTTCTTTGCAATTAGCAAAATGAACTTGACAAAAGCAGTTAATAACTGACATTTGCAACATGTCTTGGTGCATTCAATTTTCCCGATTAGGCTGCGATATAAAGTCGATATTGGCTAAAGTTTGACCTACTAATGTCAGACCTTCGCCGATAAGTATTCAGTTACACTCAATACTTGGTCGTTGTCTGCTTTTACTATCGATAATTCTCTGTCAACCCTAACTGAAACGCCACAGATGTAGCTACATTGGCTTCAGTGTATCGATTGATGGCGGCCACATAATGGTTCCGGTTTCAGCCTATTAAGAACAACACACTGATTCCAGGATAAATGTCTCCTTTGACCCATCGTACATAGTCGAGCATTGGTGGGACAGTAATTAAACTTGATTTTAATAAAATCTAGACAAATAAAAATTTTACCTCATTTTAAGAGTAAAAAAATCAACTTTTTTTTGAAAAATTGAGGTAAAAGGGTGAAATTTTCTTGTAGTTAATACGTAATTAAAATCCAGAAAGCCTATACAATGGTAGACGGAAAAAAAATTATCAAAAGAAATTCATTATTACTAAATAGTTCTAACTAGATAGCACCCGTACCGATGCACGAATTATGAAAAAAATATATTAAGATGTAATATAACTTATAATTTAAATAAATAATGAGTTGTTGTCATATCTATATGAGAATTACACATGATGCACTATTTTAAATAAATTAATATATTTATTAATATTATAATATATTAATTTTAGAAATAAAAATTAACTCAATCTTTGTTGATATAATATAATAAATTATTTTATGTTGAAAAAAAATAAAAAAAAATATTTCTATATTTATTTTAATAGAAAAATATTAGATTTTGTATAAAAATACTTTACGTTATAAAAAATAAAATGATTAAAATATGAAATATGAAATATATAATTAAATTTATAAAATAATGTGTTTTTTAAAAGGAAATAATAAATAATTTTAAATAATTTTATATTATTAATCCAAATATTAAATGTATTAGATTATAAAATGGAAATAATTTAGTACAAAGGAAATAGATGTAAAATGGATTATTTTTTAAATAGAAAAGTCAAAATGATCAAACACTGTTCTCAGAATGTCTTCTTCAGTATCTAACTACAATTTTATCTGGCTAAATGTGAGTGAAAATAAATCATTTACGTGTTACTAGTACCCTTACCTAGATTAACACCCGCACGATGCATAATTTAAATAAGTAATCATAATTATAAATTAAAATCCTTCTTATATTTTTGAAAAATATAAAAATTAATAAATAAATATTGATTCATTATCAGTATATATTTGATATTCTTATCATTATATTTTTTATAATGTAAATTATTTCTATATAATAGTTAATATTTTTCTATATAAAATACATGTATATTATTTTCGTTTAACTGCTAACTTAAGAAATCATTGATGTGTTAGCGTTAGGGGGAAAAGTTTTTCCATCAAAATAGACTAAATATCGTCAGGGGGTCTAAATAGCTTCAAGAGGTGTACTTGTGTCTTTACCACTGTTCTAGAAAACATAAGATGTTGAAATTTGGAATATTGGTTTTTTAAAAAAAAGGAATAGCACATAAGTATAAATCACATGGTTCATGGCCATAAAACTAAGAGCACTTCTACCATTTTTCACTTATGCCTTTTAGTTATTCTTGCTCAAAGACTAAACCCTTTCTTAAAGGATAGAGTGAATAAAGAGAAACGCAGAGTTGAATTAATTTAATACCACATGGGTAAGCATTATTAGAATTTTTGGAGGAAATCTTTCTGTAATATATAGGTTGTGGCAAGCTGGAAAATTTTGTTAGCCACATTTATCAACATCAAAAGATGAAGTTTGTGTCCAGTATAAGATGCAAGATGAAAGTTCTGAACATATTTTTCTAGACAATGACTATTCTAAAGAAGTTTTTCAGGTTCTTTACGATTCAATCCCTGGTACATTGAGTAGATTGAAATGTTTTCTGTTTAACATGGCCATGTTCTTAATGGTTCAATGCAGCTTAAGCTTTTAGCTGTCATGACTTTGATGATTGCTTCAAGCTGGATCCACTCCTCGCTATCGATGTTCACTATCGCACCATTCGTGAATTGGTAAGATGAACATAATGCCAGGATCGTCTCTGCTGCCCCCTTGAAGTGGAAACAAAGAGCTCGGGTACCCTTGTTCCGCACCAAAAGGGGACTCATTTTCGTCCAAGAATTGAAAGGCTCAACCTTGAGAATCTCACTACAGTCGTTCACTTGCTGGATGTTAAATTCTATGTCAAATACAACCCATGAAAGTATAGTTGATTCAGTCCGGCTCCCAGAAACCTCATTCCTATGAACCTCTATTGTTGTGTTCAACACAAAACCTTCACAAAGCAATTTGAACATTAAGGTTTGTGATCTCAGGTGATTTCCTCTCCCTAACCAACACTCAGTGACTTTCAACTTGTTCATTGCAAGTGTTATTGTCTTATCGGTGCATATAACCGGGACGGATCCCCTAGTTTCGCAAGCCTACAACTTCCTCACTAAGGTATTATCACCCACCATCCTCTTCATGGAGCAACCAGTGTTAGAGTCACAGCCAATAGGAGCCCCTCTAGAATAACAACCATGATAATGGTAACAGCCGCCAAGATAATCCCAATCGTCGAGTTCAAATTTCTTAACATATGAGCTCAGTTTCTTACAAAAATTGCTCAATAATCCACAAACTATTTCATGATGTATAGAACTTTGTAATTTGCCAGGAAATGTTTCGCTTTAAGATCGATGATAGGATTCTGCTACATTATAGAACTGGAAAGAGCAAAAGTAAATTTAGCAAGCAGCTGACACAATAAACTGAAGAAATGCTTTAAGAGACTGGAGAAGTTAAAACCTAAAACCACCACTCCAAAATAATTTCCAGAAATCTTTGTTTTCTTTCTCTATTATCATTTTATGGTAATTTACACGGGGTACAATATGTTAATATAATTAGCCACTGGTCACATTACATTAGTTGCACACTCAAATAGAAATAATTTCTTTAAATGCTTGACCAAGGAAATATTTAAAAATCTAAAGTAGAATCATACAATATTTCTCTAAAAGCCTATTTTGGCCTTTCAGCTCAACCTATTTATCAAATATTGCAATGGTTTGTTCGGATAACGAAATTTTGATGATTATCAATCCTTGAGTTTACAGTTATCCAACTCATATATCATTTCTAAGGATAATAATGCTTGTTAATTTGATCCATATAAACTTACATGATTAAACAGATGCATCCCTAACAATCGTGGCAAGTACATCAGTGCAAGAAACAACTCCTGAACATTTCTTTTAAACTTCCTTCTTTGCGCACTCCGTTTGAATGGAAGAAGCTGAAAAAACTTATATCATCTTTTGCCATGTATACTTTGAACCCCCCCAGTACGCCATCTGATTTGCGCACTGCACAAGATCCACTTCAGAAACATACAGTCAAATAAGTTTATGGTGAAGGTGAAAAATAAGTTTATGGTGAGATCTCCAATTATAATTACTTTAGCACAGAGACTCATTACAACATCAGTAAGCCCAAGAAAAAAATGCAGAATTTTACTCAGCAGAAAAGTTGAACATACCTGAGCATCTAGAGACATGCATGTCAATTCTAGAGCCAGCTCCAAAGCCTTGAACTCAAAAGGTAGATTTTCTGAATCAAACCACTAAGCACTATAAGTAAACTACTTGCCAAAGTTTGAGCTAATGAAGTAGAGATATGAATAGAGAAATAAACAAATGGTTAAATGGATTCCAATGCATGCGTAAAACAATAGTCAAATTGATGAAACATACAAGATTGATCTTGATTTACTTTAAGGTGTTTGCACAACTCTGATTTATAGTGTACGACTAATGCATCCAAGGAGTTCATCAGTAAAACCTCATCAGCAGTGGTTATACATTAAATCTGTTCAAGGTTAACTTTAATAGCCTTTTATTGACCAAAAATACATGATGGATAGATGAACATTGGATCCAAAAGGCGAAGATCTCTTGTTGGTAAGGAACAATGCCTCATTACAGTATTTTTCTCCAGCTCAAGAATCTTTGAATCTCCATTCTGATCGATCTTTATCCAAGATCGATGACTAAGGCATCTCTTCTTAAAGCTCGCACCAACAAAACCATTACGACATTCATTAGGAATTGGGAAATATTCAGGACCATTCGATGAAATGCGGAATTCATGATCCTACCATTTCTTGAAGATATGTATATTGGTCATCAAAAGAGCTGAATCAGAAATGTCGACAACTAAAACTTAATGGAAACCAAGTTAAGAACATATGAGAAAAAAAGACAAGATAGAGTAAAACATGTTCATTGAAAACATGTTAAAAAATAATTAAGCACATTTGGTTCAGTGAAAACAAGTTCAAAAATAGATAGCAAGATTGCAAAATGGGTTAAAACAAATGTGAGTTAAAAATATGAGTGAGTATCAAAGCATGAACTGGAATATAAAGACCTTGAGTAACTTTCTATGGATATCATGTAATAGCCTTGAGTAACTTTTCTAACACCAGAATCAATATCATTAAAGATCCTATGATGAAATATGTTCATTCCAAAAAAGGCCTACAAAAGGTAAAGTATTTTCTCAATGAACATAGTCATCAATTATTTAATCATGACCAATGAGGCTCGACATACCTGGCAAGGTACCCCCCCCCTTTATTAAAATCTGTGCTTAAAGAGACAAACTGTCTAAAACTTTCTCACTCAGTGAAGCAGATTAGCCTTTGAAGTGGATATGCAATCATTTACATCTCCGCACTTATGCATTATAACCTTGCACACAAGTGGAAGAGAAACAACTTGCAATCCGAAAACTGGACAAATCCAAGTATTCTTAAACAGCGCAAAGTAACCAAAGAAAAAGACACAACAATCTACTCTCATACTTTCTGAAGAAAACAGTTTGGCACAAAACCACCATCAGTTTAGTACATATAATACAAAAAAATAACAACTCTGAAGAAACATTGTACCAGGGCAATCAAGATAATCACTATATTGTTCAAATTTCATGAAAATCCCACAATAATGAGAAGCTCCAAATGATCAACACACAGAAGACTTATGTTCAATTAGTAAACCATTCAATCACATGATAACATAATTCCATTCAAAATGGCTCAAACTAATATAAAATCAACTCCCAGAACAGTAAAATGGCATTCACTCAGTAAACCGGTAGAACTCCAAATAAAAAAATAGAGAAAATGAGCAAAGGCCTCACCTTTCCTTATAAAAAATAGGATCCTCGAACCATATTCTACCCGAAAAAGAAAGCAAAGAAAGAAACTTTAGCAGTTGTTTGCTTCTCGATCAATTGCCTTCTCATTGAGGCAATTCGTTGAACACCATACCACCAGCAGCAAACACATAGACAACATTTGAATAAGAAACAACTTGATCTCAGATTTGTATTACCAAAGAAAAACATAAAAAAAACCTTAAAGAGAAAATCATCGAAAATAGAAACAAAACCTGGATCAAAACTTTAACCTTAGTGTCCATCATATGCTCAAGTCGCATCCTCAAAGATTCATCTTTCCCCAACTGAACCTCCGGCTGAAAGCTCTGCACCTTTCTCTCTCAAACACCATTATCCTACCAGCCGCATAACTTCTGCTTTCTTCAAAGCCATTAACATGTGTCGAGAAGAGCTTAAAATGATAGGAATAAAAAATGAAGGAGAAGAAATGGACGCACAAACTCTTCAATTAAAGCGTGGAATTTTTTTGAAATAGAAATTAAACACAATAAAGTAAATTTAGAAATCAGCTTTTTATAAAATTATTTATTCAGAAAGGTGATGTGGCAATCTGACGTGGCAAATTGTGGGGATGCCACCTGGCTAAAAACTTGCTGCTTTAGTAGTATTTATAGATGACAGAGACCAACTAATAGCCTGAAGCACATCTTTCCCCTCTACGTTGAAGAACAATGTAGATTGAAGATATGTGCATATTTGTAAGAAATCACTTATCTCGCTGCAAACTTCTCAGAAGATTTGTTTTCCTGTTATCATATCGATTGCCAACATTGAGTCAGACCTGATACAAACATGAGAGGGGCCCTTTTTAATTTATATATTCCAGGCAACTAAGAATCGATAAAACTTTTACTTAAATGGGGAGAAGTGGCTAAGTTAATCTGATATGAAGCATCACCGTACCCACTTTCATACTGCCACTGATTTCTCTCTTTTGAATGCACCATCTTTCACATGGACTACAAATGGAGGATATTCTGTGACACACAAGGATAAGCTGACACCTTCCAATAATGGCGCCTACAAATTCCACTACACTAGCCATTCCGTAAAGCAATCAATACTCTGCACATCAACATCTCCATGCTTTTACTTATCTCATAGCTTGTGAATAGCTTCTACCCACTGTGAATAAATCAGACAAATGGAATGTAGGGACTCTTTCTCTTTGTTCTTGGTAAGTCTTCGATATAATTCTCCAGATTAGGAATTGTAAATTTACCTTCCAAATATTTTTCCACATTACAGAAGATAATAGTTGTGAATCTTGTGATTGCCTTGAGGATTGGGGTGTTTTGTGTTGGGCATTTCTTCAAATCCAAAATTTTAATTCATTAAGAAGTCAAGAGTTTTGAATTCATGAATGGGAAACTCAAGGGTTGTTCGTGAATTAGAACCTCAGGAGTTGGGTTAATGAATGAATACTCTAGATCTGCACTCGAGCTCTTATAAATAGAGGGAGAGTTAGATTTGTTAGGTGTGAGTTTGGTAGACATCTGTTTTGGTCTTCAAGTCATCCCTTTTGTATCTGTAAGCTATGGGAAGAATGGAGTCCCTTCTGTATCTATAATCTGGGTTGGGTGGTTCTGCGTGATGTAATCCCTGACATCTATACTCTGTATGGCCCATTTGAGCAATATGATTAATCTCTTTATGATCGTGGAGGTAGCCAACAAGTTTGGTGAACCACGTTAAATTTGTGTATTTTTCTTGCTTTCTTTTCTTTATCTTGAGTTGCGCAAGGGGATTAATTTTCCGAATAGTTTGACTGAATTTGAGATTCAACTCTCTTTGTAGCCTATCTTTACTTGGTAATCTCCAGTGTTTGATGGAGACCATGTTAGGGCAGAAAAAATTTATGTGGGTGTGAGAGGTCAATTAAATTTTGGCACGTTGCTAGTGAGAGGAGTCAAAAGTTATTATTCTACATTTTTTTCTTTTTTTTACCCACGCACTTGCCACCCGCTGAAAGTTAATTGACCCCCTCACCCCCACATACTAAATTACCCTCACATAAAAAAAAATCTGAAAAGATGGTTGCTACTCATATTCCCAGAAAATTTTATATATTTGCAAACATTATATGTTTAAATGTTAGACAAATCAAATTTTGACATGTGCTACACAAATCACTCCCTTCATATTTTGACACATAATATTCTCCCCATTGCTTATTCTTCTTATCTATATGATTTAGCTATATGATAGGGTGTAACACTATATGATTCGGTGGTGGTGGTTTGATGGTGGTACAACAGTCGTGTTTTTCGGAGGGCGTTCCCAACTATTCAAATGGATGAATTTTAAGGCTTAACTGAATTTTTAAAGATTCAAATGGTGGAGTATTCTAATTCTACCCGTAGAGTGAGATGTTTTATATGTACTTTAATTGCTTGTATTTAATCTTAAAAAGAAAAATATTAGAATTACTACTTGACGGCATTAACAAATAAATGAAAGAAAGGATACGAGGAAGAAAGCGGATGCTTTGTACGCCCTAATGTACTCGGTTTGATCATTTAGTAACCTGTCAATACAAATGTGATGTTGACAAATGACAAATGACAAATGACAAATCTCATCATGCATTGTGATTTTATTAATAATGTACACTCTTCAGCTTTACCAGCCACCAAAAGATACAAATTACCTGGACACGAATAAACGCTTGAAGCAAACTCTGGGCTACCAAAATGCTATCCCGAGTCCCAGATATGATCACTTTTCCATCACTTCTTCCAGGAGAAGGATCTTCCACTATCACTTTTGCTCCTGAAATCTGATGCATACCACACAAATAATGAATATCATCAACTGAACATGATAGCGTGACGTGGTTCTATATAACCGCGTCAGCCTCATATACTAGATCAAGGCATGGTTATTGGATGACTATGCTTAGATTAGTCTTTGGCAGATGGGAAAGAAATCTTAGCAATGGCATGATCCTGTCGTAGTTTAACTTTACCATTTAAAATTACTGGATCTCCCCATTTTCTTCAGAAGAGAGTATCGACAAAGCTGAGTTGCAGGAGCAAGGTTTTACCTCTCTCATCCGAGTCAGATTGTCTCCATTTTCACCATACACAGAAGCAAATGATACTTCTGGAATGAAAACCTCAATGGTCCTAGTCATCGTAACTTCTGTATCCACACTGCACAAAAGCCAAAGAACAGCTTTAAAAAAATAGCTAGAGACAAATATGAAATGATTATCCGTCTTGGAAGAACTCAATGTTTAACCAAGTGTCAAGATTAAATGGGCAGGGTATATAGGAAAGCTTAGACTCGAGACTTACACTAGTTGTTAAGCCACGAGAGTACTACTACAGTGACTTTAATCTAGATAAAGATCTTTGAAACTACACCAACTTCTCAAGTTATTTTCTGTTAGTACAAAATATCAACCAATCACCTACTTCTTTTGAGGTACCCAATGCTCTCATTTCTGGTCCTTTGAGTTTGATTTTGTTCATATAGCAGGTTTTCGATTCTGGTAGTTATTTTTAAGCATCTGAAGTTTAGGGTATCACTGCCCATTCTCAAATGAGCTTTTCTCCTTTGAATGACAAGTGCATGATGATCATATACATTAGGCGAAGTATGCTTTTAATTTGGCAACAGAAAAATGTTTTACAAAGGTGAATAAAGAGGGATCCATGTTGTTGACCCTTATATGAAGGGATGATTGAAACATGGCAAAAGAAGAAAATCAATACAAAACTGGGACATTCCAACACAATTATTTCCAGGGTACATCCCCAATCGTATGCACAAATACAGATTGCCTGACCACAACAACTAAGCGTTTATCCCACAATCTGCTTGATCAAATTGTCACTATGTGATAAAACTAAGAAATGTATGTTATTAATATGTCCAAAGGATGCCAATATTTTTGTACAGTGTCATGGGAAAAAGAATAGTCACAAAATGTATTTTCAGTAATGCATAATAGTGAACCTCACGAATGAAGTGCCATACCCAACGTTGACAATCATATGATTATCATAATTTACCCAAGTAGCAAAGACTTTGGGATGTAAGTGACATTGTAATTTAAAATAAGGTATTTTATCATCATTTTAAAATCTCATTGGCATCTGAAGATCTCAGGAAATAATGGATGTGAAACAGAAACAGACCTTGTTGGACCAATAGGACCTTCAGACAAATTCTGTGCATTAACCTTCAGGTTCCTGGTTTTCCTGACATCCTTAAACTACAACAGAAACATGAAGGTGTGTGGTTATTTCTCATACCAAAGTGAAGCCTAAGAGAAAAAATAATACTAAAGGAACACATTGTGGAACAATCATGTACCTTTTTATGTGGCAACCTAGGTTTATGATCCTGCACAATCCCAAGGTCATTGATCTGGTTAGCAAACGGGAGCTCTTGTGAGTTATCTCTTTTAGAAGTTGTACATTTCCCATGAGGATTACTGATTGGTAGTGTCGAGTAAGACTGCTGCCTTGATCCTGCTTCTCCAGTTGTATTGCTCGAAAAGAGTTTTTTTCTTAGTTTACCAGTAACTTCAAACAGGGCCCATTTTACCTTTTCATACTCACCAACAATCTGTAGAGGGTTACACCTTTCAGTACATGCAAGTCATTGTAAAAAATGGAATTCTCTTGTAGCTAATTGATTTTGACGGAGCCCTCAAGATACTGAAAAAATACAGCAAAAAGCTGCATCGTTCTTAACTCCTTCGAAGAGTCAACTATGAGACAAGACTCTGTATAATCAATAGAGACACTGAGATTCCAATCTCAGTTTTGATCTAAAATATATTGAGAAGTGAAGCAGGAGATTGTCGCACATAAGAATCTCAATACTCCTAAACAAAGATAACCAATTCATGAACAAGTCATATCATACGTAACTAAATGAAATAGCATTTTAAAATTTGTCAGCGATCAACAAAACTGTTTATTTTTGTTTATTGCTAAGTCAATGAGTACTCATTCTGAACTACTTTTCCCATCAAATTGCACAAGTAACTTTGGAGGAGATAACTAAATAATGGTCTCTTCTCTACAGTGAACACAGAGCTCTCGGGATTCAAAGACAAAATTGCCTCCAAAATAGCAGGCTGCAGAGCGCAATACATAAACAAATCGAGTTTTATCACTTTACAAAAGTACAATGGTTCAAGAAAGAGCAGGCAAAACAGAGTGTAATACCTGGACTACTTTATGACTTCCAGTAGGGCAATTGGGAATATGGTTTGTTTCCAACAGCTGCATTTCAACAGATGATGATTCACTTATATCTGAAGCAATTCTTCCCCTATCATCAATCAGGCAATTGATTTCATTTGTCGTGACAAGAATTCGGGCGTTTACAGACACACCTTCATCCAAGCCTACCATGTAACCCTCTTTAAGGCCAACCTCTACACATCTGGCAAAAACAAGCACTATGGCATTTTGGGCAGAAGAATGTAGAGAATATTGGTTCTGTAAAAGTGAAACAAGAACAAACAAAATTACAGATAATTGACAACAGGTCCACTATGTCAAAAACTGAAGGTGCTAAATAGATACAGTAGAGGCAAACTGGCAGTAACGGACAGAGTCCACGACGAACCTCTAATGAAGAAATAGTAGCAACTC
>JAULKM010000012.1:10223720-10236389 GCA_032355605.1 Rubia tinctorum | reverse complement strand
CTAGTTAGTTTATAGAGAAACCTTGTGATCTAAACCTGCGGGCTATTTAGAGAGCAAGTCGGAGTTGAGTGTACCCTACGGGCTAGACGCTTGAATTTCATGCATTTTTGTTAGGTTTGGCAGAAACCCTAGCAAGAGCAAAGATCCAATTTTCCGCAATCCAAAGTCTTCGCAAGGAGATTCATATCACTTTTTGTTTGGTAGAAAACCATGAAGAGTGATCCTTTTTCCCCATTGGATTTGTTCCTGTGAGGTGGTCTTGGTTTGTTTTGGTTGCTAGAGTGTTTCAGTTGAAGCTTTGGTGGGGATTGGAACATTGTCTTTGTTCTGGTTGGGAGGATGTCGTGTGATCGGTTCTCCTTTGAATATGAGCAGGGGATGGATTTCATCGGTTGAGTGGGATTCAAAGTGGTGGTCGCCGGAATAAGGGGCGTTCTGAAAATTGGGGTATTAGGTTTAGACAGAGTTTGAGCGTAAGTAAATGGACTCGCGTCATTAGGCGGAACCACCATGAATTGGGAGAAGGATTATGTCACTGTGTCAAGGATTTTGGATTATACAACATTAAGCGGTGGCGGATAATTAATTGTTGACGGTGAGGTGAGTTTAATGTTTACTTTTGGCCAGAGAGTGAGATGAGAACTTCCTTAAGACCATGTATAATGGTGAAACCGAATCGAACCACTCTTGTGGTTTCTTTCAATTCAATATTCAATCTCTCTCTTCCACCTCATCAACTGAAACCACAAAGAAATCACTCTATTTTTACCTCCACAATGGTTGAAACCACTATGAAATCACTTTATGGATCCCACTTGATTTTCTCTATCTTACTCACAAATTTTACCTTCAATATTTAATTTAAATAAATTTGCCTAACGAAAATAAATTGAATACCTCATCAGATGAAACTACAAAGAAACTATTCCATTTTTACTTCCACAATGGTTGAAACCACTATGAAACCACTTCATGGACCCCACTTGATTTTCTCTATCTTACTCATTAATTTTACCTTCAATAATTAATTTAAATAAATTTTCCTGCCCAAAATAAATTGAAATGTGAAATTTAAGAATAATTTTTATTTTTTAATTTCAAATTTACTTTCATTTTTTAAAATTAAATAAAATTACATATTAAAAACAATTTCAGAAAATACTAATTTGGACACGTGGCCCGATCAGAGTTTGCCACATATCTGAAAGAATCAGAATTAAAAAGGGAGGGCTGGGCTCTAGTGGGACACGTGGCTCAGCCATAGGCTGCCACGTGTCCCATTTAGTGACAAAAAGGAGAGGAGAAATGGGGCTTGCATATGCACATGGATTGTTAGAGGAAAGGAGTATTGGGGTGGTTTCACTCCAATGAAACCAATACCCGATTTTAATAAATTGAGACCACATTGAAATCCCCATTGTGAGGTTTTGTGGTTTCAGTGTGGTTTCAGTTTCGAATTGAAACCACTCTGTAACTCCCACTGCACATGCTCTAAGTGTTTTGGAGAATATGACAATTAGGCACCGTCTAGATCAACTTATTTGAGCTTTAATCAACTCAACTTAATTTTTCTCACCTCTTCTCAACTTAGCTCAGCTCCAACTCAACTCAACTCTTCTCAATTCTTCTCAGTTGTTCTCAACTCTTCTCAACTTTTCTCATCTCCAATCAACTCAGGTCATCTCTAATAATTTCATTCGTCTACGTTCAACTGAATTCAAATATTTTTAATTTAGTAAGTTCTTTACTCTATTTTGAATATGAAACTTATAGTAAATGTTGTTCATTTTGACTGTATGAATTATTATAATTATTGTGATTATGAAAAGCATACATATTATTATAGATGTTTAATTTAACATATTTTCCATTCACATATTATATTATTAATTATTAACAAATTTTTAAATACAATGAACATTTAAAATCTTAATTTTAAAATTATTTAATTAAGTTTCACTTGGGTGTTAAAATTTTAATTATGAATTTTACTGGAATTGAATATGGTAAAAATACAATGTAAATAATGAGAAAAAGTAAATAATTATCACTTTTAGATAATTTCCATCTAAATTATTGATCATGTTGTAAACTATGGAAGTATACATCTTGTGCGCAGCAGTACCAATACTGTATTGGTTTACATTCATACTACCAACAGGTTCTTATAGCATCTCCAATGCTAGGAGGGTCTCTAGTGTAAATTATAGCAACATGTCAAATTATTATATGCTTGCGGTATGATGTATTTGGAGTTGTTTGATTTTAAAAACTTTGTTTTTCAAGGCTAAATTGTCTCGCATTTCTTATTTCTTACCAATATATAATTAATAATTTTAATATATTTCACATAAAAATCATATTATTAATAATTGTATTTATTATAGTTGTGAAATGTTCGCAGTTATAAAAAAATACTCGTCTCTAATTAAATCATAAAATTTACATCATATATTAAAATTTTAAATAAATTATATAATTCACATGCACTATTATTTATGAATACATCTCTTGAAAGGCGGTTTTTTCTTATATTAGAGAAAGACCAAGATTTAAATTTTAAATTAAAAGAAATGAAAAATAAAATTTTCAGGTTGCATTAATCGGTCATAAATTTATAAATACTGCACGTAATATAATAAATTTTTAATATTGCAACTAAAACCTTTTACCTTTCTATTAATGTAGTTAAAACCCATCTTACTATAACCCTAAGGAAAGACGTTCTTTCCCAACACTTACCATTATTTATATCATAATTTATCATTAATTATTGGAAAAATCTTGGGAAAGACCGTCTTTCCATAAATTTATAGAAAGAAAGAGTTTAATTATAATAATAAAAGGTTAGAGATCTTAGTTGTAATATTAAAATTTTATTATGCAACATGTAATAGTTATAAAGTTTATAACCCGATTCATTAAACCCAAAAATTTTATTTTTATTTCTCCTAATTTACACTTTAAACCTCGGTCTTTCCATGACTTATAGAAAGACCGTCTTTCAAGGGACGAACTTTTAATTATTAATTATTAATATAATCTAACCGTTATGTTCTTTTAATTATTTTTTCAATTAAGTTTTATTCAATTAGATTCAATTAGATTCAGTTTGATTCAATTTGATTAAGTTAGTTCAATTTAATTAGGTTAGGTTCAATTTGATTCAGTTTCGTTCTTTTAGACTCAGTCTACTTCAGTTTGCTTCAGTTTAGTGTGATTTATTTCATTTCAACTTTATTCCGTTTGGTTTATTTTGATTCAGTTTGGTTCATTTTGATTTGGTTTGATTCATTTTGATTCAATTTAGTTCAATTTGATTCATTTCAGTTCAGATCGATTTAGTTGTTTCAGTTCATTTCAGTTTCATTCAGTCAATTTAATTCATTTCAATTCAATTCACCTCAGTTATTAGATTCGGTTCATTTTATTTTGATTTAATTTAGTTCGTTTTTGTACAGTTTAGTTCATCGACAATTAATTCAGTTTAGTTCATCGACAAATTAATTTGGTGTTGTTCGACATTAACCGCACATAAATTGATAAAAATAACCTTGGACCTAAAACCTGTAAATGTTAGGACAGTTTCGCCCTAAGGACCACCAACTCCATCGCCTCCAGCAAGCCCCCGCCACCCCCCCCCCCACCCCAGCCACCATCACCAACCCCTCACCCTCACCCTCACGCCCACCACTCCCGTTGACCCTCCTGTTGATCCTAAACCCAAAACTGACGCCCTCCTGTTGACCAGACCGCTAACCCGGCATCGCCTTCAGCCACACCGCCTTCTCCACACAACCCACCATTGTAGATTGAACGGTATCACTAAACCAATCGTCCGAACAACGTCACTAACTCACCATGCCACCTCCTGCCACCTCAACCTCCTCCAGCCATGTCGCTTCCTCCACACTAAATTTTCCATTATAGATCAAATGGAACGGCGGTGATGAAAGAACGTTGGCGCCAGCCCAACCTTACCAGTGAATGAATAAACAACGGGGCTGGCTAGAGGAACGAACAACATGAAGATCCAATCTCTTCCCGGTCTTTGTACGCTCCTATTGGCTTCAGCGAGGAGGCGATTAAGGTTCAGAATGATGAGGCAATTCGCGTTCAGAACAAGGAGAAATGGATATAAGAGCATCGCATAATTTCACTATCTTTTTATTTTTTAGATGTGTTAAAATAGTAATTTTACAACATTCCGGCTAAAATTGGTCAGATTGGGTAGTTTTGCACTTATGTCAACTATGTAGGGTTATAAAGGTACTTTTCTCTTTTGTTTATTTTATTGTGTTTAGTCCAGATTGATGATTGGATGAATTTTGGTATTTTGTGTGTGGTTGTTATATTGTTGTGTTCTTCAACCTAGGGTTCTTAATGCTGATGAGTTTCAAAATGAGACTAGCACATGTGATAATGGTGCTTAACATGAATGAGGGTGTTATGATATTAAATTTTGTAGTGTATATAATGTTGTTATGTGATAATGGTATATATGATGTTGTGGTTGCTCATTAAGGCCAGTTGAGAGTGTATTACCATACACTTTGCTTTTATAATATTTACTGATATAACCCTACACTTTTTACAAATGTGTTGATATAACCCTATCAGTTTTCATAATGTGCGGAAATAAACCTACCTAGCTCGGTGGCGCGCAGTGGCGGTCCGATGGCGGTCTGGCGGTGGTCCAGTTGTGGGCAAGGGTGTAACTGTCCACCCAAATTCAGCTTTTGGCCTGAGTGTTTTGGTCAACACCGGAATGTCCACCAGAGGGTTATATTGGTACTTTCATCAACTAGGTAGGGTTGTTTTTGTAGTTTAAATTATCTGTGGGTTTTATTAGCACTTACTCAAGTATATAGGATTATATTTGTACTTATCTCTTTAATTTATTAAAATATACTCCCTCGGTCCCAAGAATATTAGCTAATTACTTTTGGCCCAAAGTTTTATGTAAACTAATGTGGTGAGGAATAATTATGGAAGAGTGGGGATATTTTAGGGAAATAGTGTGTCCTGTATCAAAGTTTTTGAAGTTAAAGAGGACAGTAAAGTCCATATTTATTTATTTGGTAATTTTTTGAAATTATTCAAATATGGAATAATTTTTGTTGAAATATAATTTAAAAAAGTGTTATATAATCCCCGGTTCTAATACGTGCTAATATAACCCTCAAATTTTCAAAAGTGATCTTATTCCCACGACCGGCATTCAAAAGTTTAAATATAACTCTCTCACCGGAAACCGACATTGACAAATTAAATTTTGACATTGACCAAATTGAAAATGACCAAAATATCCCTATTTTTATTTTTAGTTTAATTTTGGTCAATTTTACCTCTAAGGTAAGCCTCACTTTTAGAACATAAACAAAAAGTTTAGGGTTATATCAAGACTATTTTAAAAACCTAGGGTCAGATCAGAACATTATTGTCAGAACTCTTATCAAAATGTTCTGATCCGACTTGCAGTTTTTTTTTAAAAAAAATACTAATATAACCCTAAGAACTTTGTTTATGTCCTAACAGTGGGTCCCAGTTTATGGGTAAAACTAGCCGCAAATAAACTAAAAATAGACCACGGGTATTACTGTCATTTTCAATCCGCCCAACACTGATTTCCGACAAGAGGGTTATATTTGCACTTTGAATGTCGTTCGTGGGTATAAGAGCACTTTTGAAAATTGGGGGTTACAATAGCACTTATCAAAGAACTATGGGTCATCTAAGCATTTCTCCCAAAAGAAAATATGTGGGACATAAGGAAATTAGTGAAGAAATCTTTAAAGAAATATTACAAAATGGTATCTTTGATTGTAGAATATATCAATTCCTATATTTATGTGATTGGATTAGATTTAAGGAAATTGGAATAGATTTGATAATATCACCTTTCCGCATGGGATTTAGTTTGATTGAATGAGATATTTTAACTCTTTATTTCAATGGATTTGATTTGGTAATTCGTAGTTCTATGAGATTTGATTGTAATTAGAATTGGAGATGGAATACGATTTTTTTCTGCAAAAGACTTCATGTGTGCTGCTGGTATAAATAGAAGACAATTCGATTGATCTACTCAAGAATTTCATAGAGAAAATTTGCATCCACATTTTCTTATATTTTGAGAAGTACTCAAGAGCCTTTCGGTCTGTGTTCCAATATGATTTTTAACTGTTGATCAACTTCGTAATCGTATACCTTAATTTCTCGAGAGGAGAAGATCTAGCATCGACGATTTTCAAGGTCAGAGGAAGTTTGATCAAGGCAGGTTGGTAGTAAGGGGAGCTATTGAAAAAATAAGTATAATTGTATGGTGTACTTTGTACTGTGTCATTCTAATTAGTGAATTTATTTTGAACTGGGTCAGGCCCCGCAGATATAGGTGATTTCACGGAATTGCGTAACACAGTCTCGTGTGTTAACTTTTATGAATCAATGTACTTGGTTTAGTTAGAACTAATTAAATAGATTAAATTAAGATAATTGGTAAAACTAGAATTTCAAGGAAATTGTGAGAATTTGACAGCATATTTTGTCATTTTAGATAATTTTCAAAGTATGTCATTATTTGTGAGACAGACAAAAATAGAAAGTCAATATTTATAGGACGGGGAGCATAATACATTATAAGAGTAAAATACCAATCCATATAATCAGGATAATTATTATTTTTTATCTTAGACCAGATGGAAAATCTTTTTAAAAAATTAAGAGTTAAGTGCTAAAGTTACACTACGCTTTGGTCGAAAGTGCCAATCTAACTCTGTAAAATCTGAAAGTGCAAATCTAACTCTATGTTTTGGACGAAAGTGTCAATCTAACCATTACAACCTGAATTTGACTGGAAAATAAACAAAATGACCATTATACCCCTGATCTAAACAAATGCAAGAAGACATGAAGATCCACGAGAGAAGTTTAATTGACGACTGAAATTACGGGGCATAAAAAACAAGGGAAAGTGGCGACGGCAGCACGATGGAGCGGCGGAGCATCGGTTGTGGTGGTTTTGGAGATGAAGAGGAATAACCCTAGGGGTATTTTTGTTATAAAAATTTTAGTTTTAAAACTATGGGTATTTTTGTGTTTTTAGATTTAGTCAATGTTGGAAAATGCCTAGTCAATATCGGGATAGTGCAAAAAGGTTATATCGGAATATTTGCTGGAAAAACTTAGGATTAAAATCACACTTTCATATTTTACAGTTAGATTGACACTTTCAGAAAATAATTGAATTAGATTTGTATTTTGCCCAAAATTTAAACTTAAACTTGGACCGAAATTTCACCTATTTTACAACTCAATCTATTTTACTGATCCGAACCAATTCATGAACATCACTCATTCCTTAAAGATGATTATCTCTTACTCCCCCTGTCTCATCTAAAATTGCACTACAATCATTAACACGCTGTTCAATAAACATGTTTGACCGTTAATATGTTTATCTACTTATAATAATGATAAATAAAAATTTAATTTTTAAAAATTACTTGTTGCGATGAATTGAGCAAAATCATGTACAATAATATTGTTGTTCATATATCTATTCAAATATGCTGTCAAAATTTTGATGGAAAATAGTGTTAGAAAAATAACAGTGCAATTTCAATTGAGAATGAGAGTTAGCAAAAACAACTCCGTTGTTAGCCGCCTCTGCATCCAGCTACCGGTGGATTCATCTCCAATCCGGAGAAGAAGCCACAGAACAAAACAAGATAGTATATATCACCATCTTTTAAGAATCAATATTCCACAATACTCCTACATTATTTCATATACAGACCCCATAGAAACGCACCAGAGATCATATTCAAATATTTTAGGATAAAGATGTCTCTTTAAAAAGACCACAATGCAAATAATGTTATTAACAAAACACCCCTTGTTGAGGCTTGATCAACCTTCATGGCTACTGAAACTAAGAAGCTTCACGTAGCAGTGGTTCCATGGCTAGCCTTCGGCCACATGATCCCATTCCTAGAGCTAGCCAAATCAATAGCTCTAAGGGGCCACCGGGTTTCTTTCATCTCCACCCCCGGAAACCTCCGCCGCCTCCCTAACATCCAGTCCTACCAAACCTACGACCTTAATTTCATCAAATTTCCTCTGCCTCGCGTCCACGGCTTGCCGGAAAACGCCGAGGCCACCAACGACGTGCCCATGAACAAGGTCCATTTCCTCAAGAAAGCCTACGACGAGTTCGAAACCGAGGTGGCGAGTTTCCTCGAGTCCTCACCGCCCGACTGGCTAGTCTACGATTTTGCCTCCCACAAGCTTCCCTCCGTCGGGGCTAAACTCGGGATTTCCCTCGCTTTCTTCTCGACTTCTAACGGCTGGTCCGGGGCTTTCTTCGGACCGCCCTCCAGGGCCCACGAACGGACCAAGCCCGAAGATTTCACCGTCCAGCCCCCGTGGATCCCGTTTCACTGCAGACTGGCATTCCGCCGCCACGAGATTGAGCGCATGTTCGACGGTGCTGGGGAGAACGCCTCCGGCGTTTCCGACTGGGAACGCTTCTGCATGTCTCTCGGCGGATGCGACATCGTTCTCATACGGAGTTGCAAGAGCGGATTATTTTTGTGGGGTGGATTTGACCCAAACCGGATGCTGCATGGAGCTGGACTTGAAATTGGAAACAAATGGGTGAGGACGCATTTCACAAATGCGTCCTCTAGGTCAGTTAAATTTTTTATTTTTTTTGCATTTTGATTATTCGGAAATTGTAAAAAAAAATTGAAAATTGAGAGGACGCATTTTGTAAATGCGTCCTCTATATTAATTTAATTTTTAAATATTATTTTAATTTCCAAAAATTGTAAAAATAAAAATAAAAATGAAGAGGACGCATTTACAAAATGCGTCCTCTAATGAATTTATTTTTTAAATTATTTTTCTTCGTGAAAATTGTAAAGGATGGAAAAAAGAAAAAAAAGAGGGCGCATTTTGAAAATGCGCCCTCTCTAATGAATTTATTTTTTTTAATTATGTTTCTTCGTGAAAATTGGAGAGCAGGGGAAAAAAGAAAAAAGAGAGGGCGAAATGCGCCCTCTACACGAAAAAAAAAAAAATTTAACTAATGCGTCCTCCCCCTTTGCATCTTTGCCCTTGCACTGTAGCACCAGAACAGTCTTTTTCTCGCATCTATGGGGAGTAAAGAGCTCGGGGAAGATAGGAAGTGTAATTGGTAAACCACTCTTCACTGATGAATGCACGACCAACAAGCTAAGGATATCATATGCAAGGATGTTGGTGGAGATTGATATATCCCAAGAAGTTACAGGAAGTGTTAAGATCAGAGATGTGGATGAACAGTTAATCAGCTAGAAAATAGAAGTCTAATGAAAGCCGTTATTTTGTGAGAAATGTCATATTGGGGGACATAAATGTGGAAAGGAGACCAGAAAGGTGATTCAGAAATGGCAGGTGAAGAAACCAGATGGGATATGAAGGATAAGGAAGGTAAAGAAGGTAGGAATACTGAAATGGGGACAAAAACAGAGAAGGAATGAGGAGAAAAAGAACCTTCTCAGTGGACACTGGTGAAGTCTAATAATAAGGGAGAGAAGATAGCGGAATTTGAACAACTGGGGATTTTGGAGATTCAGAATGAAAAAGAAAAATCAGGGTGCAGTAATAGTGAGATATTTGAACATCCTCTTGGGGCTTGGAAAGATCATGAGAATGATTATGGCCTTGTGCCATGATTGGTGCATGGAATGTTAGGGGGCTGAACAAGGTAGCAAAGAGTAATGAGATTAGCTCCCGTCTTATTGAAATGAAATTATGTGTTGATGTACTACTTGAAACAAGGGTGAAACAAGAGAAAACAGAGGGGATCAGGAAGAAATTTGGAGGGAGATGGAAATTTGCTGATAATTATGGAAATCATTATAATGGAAGGATTTGGGTATTGTGGAATTATACAAAGTTTGATATAAAAACTCATAAAATGTCTGAGCAGATTATGTTACTGGAGGTACTGGGTAAAAATGGTGAAATACTATACTGGTTGATAGCTGTGTATGTTGGGAATAAGCTGAAAATGAGGAAGAAACCGTGGAAAGAGATAGAGCTGGCAAATTCAAAAGTGCAGGGACCAGTAATGGTGATAAGAGACTGCAAAAATGTTTTAACATTGAAAGATAGAACAGGGGGCAGTGAAGTTCAACTCCAGGAATTCTGGGACTTTGAACAAATGATGCAAAGAGTTGGTTTATATGAATGTGAGAGTAATGGATAGTACTATACATGGTCCAATAGACATTTGAATGGAGTAATATACTCAAGAATAGATAGAGCAGTACCTGGACTGGTTTGTAAATTTCTAGATATGGTGGTGGAAAATATGGATCCTGAAGTGCTGATAATGCGTTGATAAGGGTTAAAATGCAGGAGGAGCAGAAACTAGGTCCAAAACAAGTTGAATTTATGAATTGCCTTTTGGAGAGAAAAAAAGGTACTGGATAGTGTAGAAAAAAGTTGGAAAAAGGAGCAGAAAGGGAGACCAATGTTTGTGTTTTGGAAAAAGCTTCTAAGGCAGCAGAGAGAATTAAAGAGCATTCCAAACAGATTATGGTGTAAAAAAGAAGCTGGAGAAGGAAAGGAGGAAACTGGAAGATGTTCAAAAAGACATAGGAAAGGATAAAATGAATAAAACAAAAATATAAGCAGAAAGGGAATTGAAGAGGTGCAGAAATGGAGTGAAATTGATGAAGGAATAGCTAGACAAAAGGCAAAGATGGAATGACTTGGGCTTAGAGATGGCAACAATGCCTACTTGCATGCTGCTGTTAGAGGGAAAAACAAAAATGGTGGGACTGGAGATTATGGAGACAGAAGATAGAGTATCAGTCAATAAACATGAAGACATGGAAAGGGAGGTGATGAGGTTTTACAAGAAACTGTTGAGAGAAAAAGTTGAAAGAATTGAGGGGATAAACATTGAAGTTATCAGGAAAGGAAAGAAGCTTGGAATTGAAGCTTGGAACTGAAGCTAGGAAAATGTTTATTGAGAAAGTGTAGGAAAATGAGGTAGTAGGCTGTGAAGAGGATTGCAGACCTTAAAGCTCCAGTAATATATGTAAAATCAACTGGCAAGTGATCAGAGGAGATGTAATGAAGGCTGTGCAAGACTTTTTTTTAAAATGGGAAAATGTACAGAGCTATCAACAACACTCTTGTCACATTGATACCCAAGCAGTCTACTGCAAAAAAGTAATCCCTCCGTCCCATTTCAAGCTGTACACTTTGACTTTTAACAGTTGACTTGAAAAATGTTTGATCCTCAATATCTTTCATTAAGGATAATTAAAATTTACAAAAAGTTAATATTTCAGAAATATATGTCATAACGAATCTAAAAATGTATCACACAATAGTATTTATACTTTTATATCAATTCAATTTTAGGGTCAAAGTTAAGAAACTTTGACTAAATGAATAGTTAAATTGCAGTTTGAAATGAGACAGAGGGAGTAAAAGACTTGAGGCCTATTTGTTACTGCTCTACAATCTATAAATTTCTCTCTAAGGTGTTAAAAGGAAGGCTGAGTAGAGTAGGGTAGTAGCAGAAATTTTTCAGGAAAATCAAGCTGCATTTGTACCTGGTCGTAATATACATGATCATATAATGCTTGCTTATGAGTTGGTGAGGGGGTTAATAGAAAAAGTGGTGGAGATAAATGTTTAAGTTGGATGGATATACAAAATTCCTATGATACTATAGAGTGGCAAGCTTTATGGGTGATAAGGGGTGAAATGGAGATACCTAAACAATTTGTTGATTGGTTGATGATATGTGTATCTACTGTAAGTTACAAATGTAGTATCAATGGAAAGATGACTCAATTTGTGAATGTTGAATGGGGGTTAAGCCAAGGAGATCTGATATCTCCGTTGTTATTTGTTCTGGTAATGGAGTATATGCAAGTGCCTTCAAGTAGTGGAGCGTAATGAGGAGTTCAAGTACCATCTGAAATGTGAGGAAATCAGATTGGTAAACCTCATTTTTGCCGATGATGTCCTGTTGATGTCAAAGGGTGAAGCAAGGTCAGTAGAACTGTTGATGCAAGCTTACCAAAATTTTGAAAATGCTACTGGTTTGAGGGTGGTGAATAAGGCAAAATGGAGGATATTTTTTAAGGCAGTTGAAGAAGACCATAGGAAGGAGATGCTAGCATTAACAGGTTTTGAAGAGGGTATGTTACCTTTTAAATACCTGGGGGCCCCTTTGGCTAGTAAGCGACTTACAATTCAGATGTGCTGGCCATTGGTGGATAGAATGATTGAAAAATTGATGCATTGGAGCTCTAGGTTACTGAGTTATGCAGGGAGATTGCAATTGGTGAAAAGTGTCTTGTTTGTTGTGGTTAATTATTGGCTTCAATGTTTTCAAGTGCAAAAAGCAGTTTTAAAACATGTTGAAGCAATTTGTAGGTCATTTTTTTTTGGAGTGGAGGAGAAGTTATAACAAAAGAGACACCTGTGGCATGGGAGAAAGTGTGTGATTCGACAACACTGGGTGAATGGAGCACTGTAAGTCTGAGAAAAACCTTCGGAACTTATTTAAGAAATCGGATATGGGAGGCCGTCGTCGTGCCTCTCAAAGATAGTATTTATATGCCCTAATTGCGGCTATACTACTAGAAAGTAGAT
>JAULKM010000012.1:10201139-10215335 GCA_032355605.1 Rubia tinctorum | reverse complement strand
AGTAGGTTTCCAAAATTATTTTCAGTTTTATAAAAAAATCAAGAATGTTAAACTTGTTTATGAATTAAATTAATGGTCGATATTTTGAAAATTTTAGATTTATCAACATAACAGTGAAAATTTTAGATATATTAAAATAATATATACAAAAATTTTATTATTATTATTTTGATACAAAAATAATAATATAACAGTGAATTTAATTTTTTCATTATTATTTTGATTTTCGAAAATAAAAATAATAAAATTAAGAGGACGCATTTTGTAAATGCAACCTTTAGGTGAATTTAATTTTTTAATATTATTTTAATTTCCTAAAATTGTTTAAAAAAATAATGAAGAGGACGCATTTTGTAAATGCGTCCTCTAGGTTAATTTAATTTTTTTTATTTATTTTGATTTTTGAAAATCGTAAAGCTTGAAAAAAAAGGAAAAAAAGAGGACGCATTTCTGCATGCAAAAAATTAAAAAAAAATTAAACAAGCTGAGGACGCATTTTGTAAATGAACTCGAAAGTGAGTTCTTACCACTTGTTCGGGAGGTTCTTCAAAAGCCCGTCTTGCCGGTGGGCTTTCTTCCGCAATCCGCCGTTACAGAGACTGATTCCGGCGAAGCCTGGAAAACCATTACCGGTTGGTTGGACGGCCACTCAAAAGGGTCTGTTATTTACGTGGCGCTGGGTACCGAGGTTTCACCCACTCAGGATGAACTCACTGAGTTGGCTACTGGGTTAGAGCTCGCGGGTTTGCCATTTTTCTGGACTCTGAGGAAAGGGCACGCCCCATCAGGGCTACCAACCGGGTTCGAGGAGCGAGTCAGAGGGCGGGGCATTGTTTGGACGAGCTGGGTACCGCAGGCGAAGATACTGTCGCATGACTCGGTCGGCGTGTTTCTGACTCACTGTGGATGGGGATCAATCATAGAGGGGCTGCAGCAGGGGAAACCGTTGGTCATGTTGCCTTTCCAGGCGGATCAGGGGTTAAATGCTAGAGTTTTGGAGGATAAAACGGTGGGCGTGGAAGTGCCGAGGAATGCGGAGGATGGATCACTGAGTCGTGACTCGGTTGCTGAGGCGGTGAAGTTGATAATGGAAGATGAGGGGGGACAGGCATACCGGGAAAAAGCTGGCGAAATGAAAAGTAATATTTTCGGAGACAGGGACCTGCAAGAAAAGTACAAGGACGATCTGGTTGATTATCTTGAGAAAACCAAACGTCCCGTTTAATTAAATTGTTTCGTAACTGTCGTTAGTCCATTGGACCATTACTCAATTGCATCCTTCAATATAAGGTTGGTGAAAAAATTGAATAATCCAAATTCGAATAATTGAAACAAAATTTAAATCAAGGTTTTTTATAATTGAAGTGAGAAAATTGATTTTTAATATGCTTTTATTTGGTTTTGGATGTTGAAATTCAATTTGAAAAACTAACCTGAATTTAAACAGACCAAATTGCAATTAATAAATTAATAAATAATATATTAATCATGAAATTTTGAAATTCTAAAATTATTATGGTTGAATTTGTATTGTAATTGTTGGATTTTAATTTTAACACTTGAGTTTGATGATGTATAAATTAAATTACTCTTTCTATCCCCAACCATATCTGCATAAAAAGAAATGGTTGGGTAGAATTTGGAGTGGGCCCCCTGTTAGGCCACGTCGCCACATGGGCCATTTTTTAAAAAATTAGCTCAAAACTTAGATTGCTTAATTTTAACTCTTCCCTTCTTTTTTTTTATTGTATTGGTCTATTCCCGCCTGGAATACGTGCCAAATACAACCAAATTTAACCTCGTTCATCCGGGAAAAAAGCAAGGAAAATTTTTACAACTCCAAAATGCCTATAAATACACTGCTTTCAAAACAAGAACGAGCCACTACAATTTGAAACCCAAGATACAACATCCAAAAATATAAGTTCTCCAAAAGTTCCCAAAAACACAAACTCTTAACTCTAGAATTCCCAACCATCATCAAAATGATATGAATGTTTTGGGGGAACCCTTAGATCAGGTAAGTTGCATCATGGATCCCTCCAAAGCATACTGAAGGAGCTGGCTCCTCCTCTTATGTTTGCATCTTCCCTTCCATCATAAGGTTTTTTGTTTCGGGGTAGCATACAAGTGAAAAATCTGACAAACGAGGAGAAGCAACATCTAGGGGAATTTCTTTTGGAGAATCACAGGAATAGGAAGATAAAGCACACAAAGTGGCTTGAAGCAACAACTCTCTTCAGTTTTTCAGTCCGTACTGCGAGCACAATATGAGCACTAACAAGAGCCAAGCTCGGATCGGGACAACTGCTGAACTTGAGGCATAAGATGGATGGCCAAAATGCCTACAACAAGATCAATATTGATCTTGAGGCTTTAAAAGCCATGCCTGCAAATAAGAGAAGAACGATTACAGGGACAACCATTGGTTACATATAGGTAAGAGCAGCATATAAAGGCTTTAGCATCGAAGACCATAAAGAACCACACAAACAGTATCAAACCCTCTTTGACATCTCAGAACAAAATCTCCAGGCTGGTATTCTGTTTAACTAAGTTAAATGCCAAATGGAAATTCCGAGAAATGGACCACAAAATCTACATATATGAGAAATGGTTTTATCTCAGTAAACAAACAGTTAGGTACTTATTAGCACCCGGTGAACCTGAACCAAATAGAATGTGTAAGCATAGATCCCACATTCTGAAACTCGTGTTTATATGTGATGTTAGTATACCCGTATTTGGTGAGAATGAGCAGGTTATACTTGATGGGAAGATAGGAATTTTCCCTTTCGTGTAAAAGTAGGTTGCCATAAATAAGAGAGAGAAAACAGGCAAGTAGGCATAGTGGAGTTAGTGCCAATTCCAAAAAATCACAAGGAACGTGATATGGGACAAAAATACTGAAGGAAGTAATACTAGCAATCACGGCAAAGTGTCCAAGGCACATGAGCAAGAATATTTACATACAGCAGGACAATGCAACACCACACATAATAACCAATGATCCACTTTTTCTAGATGTGGCTAAGTCCGATGGTTTCAATAACAATTTATTTAGTCAGCCATCTAATTCTCATGATCTCAACATACTAGATTTAGGGTTTTTTTAACTCTATACATATCCTACAACAAGAACATGTGTTTAAGAAATGTAGTGGAGTTTCTTAGAGAAGTGCACAGTGCATTTGAAAGGGAATATGTTGTTACACTTAACAAAGTATTCATGACTCATCAAGCAGCAATGATAGAGACAATCAAACTAAATGGTGGCAACAACTACAATCTTCCTCACATGAATAAGGACAGAATGATTAGAGAAGGGATATTACCAAGGATGTTAACTGCACGTGAGGAAGATGTAAGGGCCATCACACAGCATCTGATTACACTAGGAGAAACTGAAGGGATTCTCCCACTCATTCATGCATTGCGTGTGTGAGGTAGTGAACATGTAATAAGTACATTTTGGGGGTTGGTGTAAAGGCATATTTTGGAAGCCTTTGAACACCTGCCCTTTCCCGGCGTCGCTAAATCAATCAACCAGCGAGAGATCTTCCAACCAATTGAAAACCGAGAGGAAGACTGTTAGGGATCAAAGATTGAGATTTGTAATATTGCTCATGTTCCTACTACTATACTACCAAGATTGGTAGATAGTTGTAAGTACTGGGATTGTCCACAGAGATGTTAGGAATATAATAATCAACTACGCACAACTGTGATCGGGTCGTCTATCTGACCACATGTTTGTTAGGAATAATCATTGTTGGTAAAATATGCAGTGGAGGTTTTTTTAAAACTAAATCTACTAACATGCAATTGGTCACAAAAATAAACTATATAAACTAGCACTCGGGGAATATTTGCATAACATGATTAATGTTATTTAGATCATTAATTTCATCATATACTACTATAAGCCTAATCTAGTGTTTATGACATGTGGTGTGGTCGATGATCAACAATTCCTCATACCTGTCACGTGGAGTGAGCATGTAATCTTCCATCGACACCGCCTTCGTAATTAAGGGAGTGAAATGACGGCCCTACATGCGTGCAGATCTGAGTCTTCCCCGTGCGATTACGTCCCGGGCACTACACCACGAATCCTTCTCCCTAGATCTAAAACAGCAAAGGGGGTGAAACACCTTATCGATGGCTCTAAGGTTGCAAAGCTAACCCTAGTCTACTACTTAAACTGTCTATACCTGCTACCCTTCGGACCAACTCATTGGTTTACTAATAGTCAATCCTAACGTTAACAATGGAAACCTATGTGCACACACCCACATGAATCTGGACCCATCATTGCTCCAAGCGCATCTAGGTTTCCCTCCCCAAGGGGTATAAATATTGCGGAAACTTGAAAGTAGATTTTGGAGTGTGATAACTAAGTGTGAAAATCATGAAATTCACAAGAATATTAAGAACAAGCCAACATAATATCACAAAACACATAGAAATAGGTTGATCTAAGAAATCTCACAAAATAGACATTAATACATGAATACAAATATAATTCCCAAGTTAATTAACCACTCCCTAAGCATTGAACCCAAATCTTGCATTGGATTAACACTTTTGGGAAAAAGAAAAATAAAGAGAAGAAAGAAAAAGAACCTAGAGAGAAGGAAGCGAATTTTCTCTCTCTAACCTCCTCTTGAAGATAAAAAGTGGGCATAAACTTAAGCCCTAGTAGACAAAGGTCCATATATATAGTAGTACATAATTAGGCCTTGAAAAGGGCTAAAAACCCTAGAAGCCACAAACAGAACGAGCAGTGGTGTCTGGCACGGCTCGTGCCAGCCGAGTGCCCTTTGTGCTGGCGCAGGCTGCTGGCGTGGAAAAGACCGTGGCCTCGTGCTGGTGCATCCTGCTCGGCTTGGCACTATTTGTGAGCTATGTGCTAGATCAGTCTGTGTTACCCAGCACGGGCCGCCGACTGGAACTACGTTTTGACTCTTTAAAGTCCACATCCATTGTCATTTGGCGTGGGCCATCGGCTGGAACCTTGTTTTGCTCAGTATTATGGCACGAGCCGTATCATTCTTTACACTACATGTGATGGTCTTTGCACCAGTGACTTGAAATGAAGCGGACTGTGTGAAACAGAATGGTCCACTCCTATACTTAGCCAAATTTTGGGGTGGATCGAAGACATGGGGCACATGTGACTAAGTTTGGAAATGTCTGTCCTTGGGCCTGGCACGGGTCGTGTTGCTTGCATGGGTCGTGCTGAGGACCCCTGACATGGGCCGTGCTAGGTGAGCCTCATGCTGGCCTTGGCTAGTCCGTGCTGGCTTTGGCTGGTCCCGCCGACTGACTTGTTTGCTCCGCTACGGATGAACTGCTGATCCGATTTGAGAGCTCTTGTAGTTGATTTCATAGTGCTTGAGAAGATGAATCCAATGGTTCCACTTTCAAGGCCTAATTTTTCTTTGATCATTTCGAGAACTCTGTGCAACTCTCGAACAACAATTACTCCGCTTCCTCTTGGCCTTCTTAAACTTCAAATCTGCCTTTTTCGGGCTCAATACCATCTAATATCACGCTTTGGAGTCTGTGTCCTTCAAACTACTACCATCCTTTTGAATGAACTTTGATATCTTCTATCATCTTTGCGAATGGCCTTCAAATATATTCTACCACCATTGCGGATGGCCTTCTAAAAAAAGATGATGAAAAGGTACTCACAAGCAACCTACTAATGAGATCACAAAAAGATCTAGGTTCCTGTGAATACAAAGTGTCAATTATCTTCAATTAAGTCTACAAAACTTGGGATTTAGACAAGAAAACCAATAATAGCCGTCTAAACCATTTGTCGTGTAAACCTAACTAAAACTAGCAATCAACCAAACAAAAGATGATAATAATTGTGTCAAATGCATCGGCTAACGCATGCATAAAGGTGCACATAAATTTCACTTTTGGTATGATCAAAATGTTCAAAGCCAACCCCGACTAAGTGTAATGATAAAACCGAAGTTATGTTTCAAAACATTTTTCTTTCATTTATTTATTCCATAACTCTGTTTTTCATCACTTAAAACCAAAGGGAAAATGCACACAACAACCAACACCATGTATTACAGAAAAAACAAACTTATGAAGCAGGGACTGAAACAACACGCTAACCACAGGGAAGATGCACAACACAACCAGCGCCATGTATTACAGAAAATACAAACTCATGAAGCAGGGACTGAACCAGCACACCAGCCATAGGGAAGATGCAATACAAAAACAAACACCAGAGAAAACAAAGGATCAATTATCAGGGATGATTACAAACAAAGCCACAAAAAGTAATCCTAAAAATTAAGAAAATACAACGAATTAGGAACTTATCTTCTTCTCGAACAAGGCCTGGACCCTAGCCCTCTTTTTAGCCTTTTTTGCACTCTTGCCCATTCCCAATTTCTCTTTGTCAGTATCATCAGAGTAACTCAACTCCTCAGCATCACCAAGGGATGGGCCGCGTCGGATCTAAGCAGGGGAGGCCTGATTCAGAGAGCCACCACCTTCCGCTGGAGAGTTATTCAGGTTAATCACCGCCACTGCACCGGAAGGGCTCTTATAGCCCTCATGCACAATGTTAATCGGTGATAAGGGGTAATTCGGACCAACATCAGAACGGGGATTCACCGGATCTACAGTATGGAGGTTGTGAAAGGTCGTCGGCGCCAGTGGTTCCTCGAGGATGGCGCCAGCCCTCCAGGCGGAGGTGGCAATGCTGCTTTTATTAGGATTTCCTTTCCACCTTTGATTTTTTTTCTTAATTTTCCCAACTCTAGACCTTTTGACCAAAATTTTGATTTGATACTTTCCAGGAAGGCGGTTTTTGATCTTCCAAAAGTTGTTGGCAAACCCAGGTATTTCTCTGGTCTTCCTGACTCATTCATTCCCATTATAGCAAGTATATTTGACTTTGTCTAATTATCTATATTAGGACTAAATGTAATAGATGATTTTTCTAAATTTAATTTTTGTCTTGATACTCCGAATTTCTCCAGAATTTGCTTCAATTGAATGACTTCGTATTGGGGAAGCAAAAATACATTTCCTATGTTAGAGCATCTTCAATACTTGGAGCATCATCCACAAAAGCATGAGACATTTGGAAAATTATTGTATGACGTCATTGTGATGTGTATACAAGAGTATTAATGACGGATATTAGTGAAATTTTGATCTCCAGTGCAAGCATCGGAAAACAAGTTTCATAGTGACGCGTCATAATATTTTATTATTATTAACTATTAAGTGTTATATTTATTTTCATTCACTATATATTAAATTCATATTCTAACAATAAAACTCAAAATTTTATTTTACTTTTCATAGCTATTTAATTAGAGGTTGTTTCTTGTTTAATCACCTCCGACTAAATTTTTCACAACAATTTACATTTTTTTAAACTTTTTATATAAATCTATGAACATTATCTTTAATTATTTATTTTGGAATTGTATGAGTATTTAAATAATCAAATATATTATTTATTTATTTAATATAAAATATAATTGAATAAAAATTTGAAATAACTAAATATTTAGTTTAGTTTTAATATGAATATTTACTTTAAAAAATTAAAATTATATGAATTTAGAATAGTTAATGTATATGACTTTGGTAAATTTGCTTACTAGGCATATTTGACGGCTTCAATATAACCTTCTGAAAACATAAACTCAATTAGAGGGGGTTATTTTAATTTTTGTACACGTCATAATGACTTCACATTGAACCCGAACATTGGAAATCATTTTAAGATTGAGGGTCATTTACTTTGATGTAGCAAGAGAGGTTCATCCAAGTGATATTTGCATTGGAGATGTTCTAAAAGTTAATGATAGACATCAATTTTAACTGACATGGTAAGTGGTAAGCGACCCCTTCAATTTGATCTTCTATTCTTTGAACCTAAAGAACCTCAAATTAAGGCAGTAAATATCTCACCTCACTAAATATTGGCCAATTTTTCTAATTTTACTACTTTTTATTAAAGACGTAACCATTTATTTGTTGACATGTCATACTAAAATTGTAGTTGTGATGGTAAATACAATCAATTAATTTTAGTTGATTGCTTCACACTAAATTTCTATTTGAAATTCGAAAGGCAAAGTTTTGGGGAAGACGGTTTTTCCATTGGTTTATGGAAAGACGGAGTTTAATTAGAATAATAAAAATAAAAAGTCTTTGTTGCAATATTAAAGTTTCATTATGCAACGTGTAATAGTTATAAATTTTATAACCCGGTTCATGCAACTCAAAAATTTTATCTTCATTTTTTCTAATTTACACTTTAAACCAAGAGACGGACTTAATTCAAAATATGTACTCCTATGTCTAAAATATGAAAGACCCTTCGACATTGGAGAAGAACCCTGGGAGTTCTACGTACTATTGACACTTGGTATAGAAACTCAAAAGATCCGGCGAAGTGAAAACAACCTATTTTCTCGCTGCAGGCTAGCTGGAGATTGCTCTCCACTCTAATAAAGAGATTTCTCCAAATACGATTCGTGGAGTTCCCTGTCGCCAAATATTGCACTCCACCCTTCTGCTTTCTCTCTATATTTTCTCCCATCATTCTCAACCATCACCAGCCTCACCGATTCAGCCACCGAGTCGCCCGTGTACAACCCGTCGTCTTCATTTCTTGCAACTTCTACACCCACTCCGTTGTCCACCAGCACCCTCGCGTTCAGCCCCTGGTCCACCAGGAACGGCAGCATGATCATCGGAAGCCCCGCCGCCACTCCCTCCACGCAGGAACTCCACCCGCAGTGAGTCAAGACCCGCCGACCGAGTCGTGACTCAGTATCTTCATCTGTGGCGCCCAGCCTCTCCACACGATTCCCTTCCCCTTGACTCGCTCCTCGTACCCCTCCGGCAGCTCGTACGGTTCCGTTGACCACGCTGTCTTCCTCAGAACCCAGAAAAATGGCACCCCGGTAGATTCCAGTCCGAGTGCCATCTGAGTCACGTTGTTCTGACTCAGTGACACCTCGCTGCCTAATGCCACGTACACCACTGTTCCTTCTCCTTGACCATCAAGCCACGAGTTAATGGAAACCCACGTTTCATTGCTTTTGTCGGAGCCGCCGGCTTGGTCCTCTGGCGGTGGCATCAAACCCAACGGAACCACCGGTTTGTTGTGAAGCTCCTCTAGTAACTTCAACCACTGGCCTTCGAATTCAAAACAGTGTCGGATCAGTATCGCCTTAGAGCCGACAATGACTTTTCCGGCACGGAAACTGTCCGAAACACCGGAAGCATTCTCTTGCCCGGACCCGAACATCCAGTTGACCTCAAACCGCCGGTAGAACACTTTGTTCTCAAACGGGACCCACGGAGCCGAAACCATCAAATCTTCTGGGTTTTTCCTCGGGTCCGATCCGCTCAGCATCATATCCGCGGGCCCGGAAAACCCGAGGAACCAAGCGTTGAAGATACAAAAGTAAACACCCGGAATCCCCAGACTCGACGCCGCCTCCGGGAGCCAGAAAGGCGCAAAGTCGTACATAACCATATCAGGCGTTGACTTTTGAAGATGCGAAGTCAACGCGGGTTGAAGCCCGTCGTAGGCTTTCTTGAGGTATTCAATATCATCGTTGTGAACGTCCATGGTGGCCTCTGCATTCTCCGGGCGGCTATCGACTTTGGGAAGGGTAAGCTTCACCAGGGATATTGAAGAAGCTAATGTCGGTGGGATTTTCTGGAGGCGATCTATGTTTCTTGAGGTGGAGATATAGGAGATCACGTGGCCCTTTTGGGCTAAGAACTTTGCGTACTCTAAGAATGGTATCATGTGACCAAAAGCTAGCCATGGGAACATTGCAACATGTAAGGTAGAGCCTTTGGGTTTTCCCACGATGTTCAATAAGGAGTGGTGATCAGATTCAGAAGCCATGATCGCCGGTTGTCTGAACAAATGGTCGATACTAAGGAAGAAAGAAGGGCGATTCTAGCTTTCATTTCATATTGATGGAGGCCGACTACTAACGTATATGCGCATAGAAACGAGAAGAGTCCAGAAACCGGTTTTTTTGGTTAACAGCGGAATTTAAATTCGCTTTTGACTCTACTTCAAAAAAAAAAATCGCTTTTGAATTCGTTTATATTTATTTCTATTTTTACCAATTGAGTTTGTTCATTTTCCTCCTCCACCTCCTCGTTTTCGCATGTAACTTTCAAACATCGTAGAATAAAAATGAATTGCCAAAATTGTTTTTTAAAATTGCAAAAAATTATCATCATTCTTTTAAAAAAAATCATCTAAGGTACTTAAATTAACAATTGGCAATTTCGTAATTTCGTTTGGGTTTTATTTTTTAGATTTTCATAAATTTGCGTTCGTCGGATCTGTGTTTTTCAAGTTGTTTTTAGTTTGGATAACATAGATCGTGGTTGGATCAAGTGGTGTTACAGTTTTAGAAGATCCTTGTTTGGCGCAGTGATATTGATGTGTGATACGCTCCTCTTTGCCAAATTGTCATATTTTTCGCAGGAAGTAAGTTGATATCCATGAGGAAGATGTTACAGTTTTTTATTGGATCTCTGATCTATAATAGTATAGTTGATTAGTCTGGTTGACACGTAATTTAGATTTTCCTTGCAATATATTAGTTATTGCAAGAGGCTAATTAGGTTGGATGTCAATTCCACTCATTGTAATCGTCGTTGCGCATTTTCCAACATCTTGGAATGATTATTTTTTTTAAAAAAAAACAATTTACTATCATACATTCTAAAAAAATGTTTATGTGGGGTATTTCTATTAGATAATGAATGATGATCGAGTGCTTTGAATATTACAATTTTATCCCTCATTTTAAAACTGATTGTGGTCAAGGTTTCGATATCGGAGACATGTTTCTAGCCCTTCATGGGATTCCAACAAATCTGTGAAATTGGATTTAGGTGTTCATAAATAACTCAAACGGTGCATATAAATACATATGATACCTCCCTCCCAAGATTAATGGTTAATTATTATTTTTTCATAGTGTTCAATGATCATATTTGACCATTAATATATTTAACAACATATAATAATAATTTAACATAAAAATTAATATTTAGAACACAGATATTACGATGAATCTATTAAATCCCACATTATATTTTTATATATTAATTTTTAATTAGGGTCAAAGTTTTTCAAATTTGATTTGGAAAAAGCAATTGTGTCATTAATCTTTGGACGGGGGAGTATATATATACACACACAAACATATACTATATATATATCAAATGTTTTGCAAATTACCCGCACATATACATAAAATCTTTTGCAAATTACCCGCACACACACACACACATATATATATCAATTTTTTTTGCAAATTACCTGCACATTCCACACAATTCACTCTGCAATTATGTTCGTTGTTAAGATTTCAATGGCGAAAATCCCGGTTGTGCAAAGTGGAACGACCAAGGGAAAGAAGCAACTGGCTAAGCAGAGGGATTCAGCTTTCGACACTTTGAGGTTCTTGTCATTCGGTGCCTATGAGAGGTATCAATTTTTGTTACAAAATGCAAGGGTATTAGAATCATATGCATTAGAATTCGATGATAACACGAGGCTAGGGTTGAATAGTGTGGGTTTATTGTTTGAATTCCAATGTTGTGACGAATTATTAGCCATGCCGATGTGGTACACTTTGGTGAAGTTTGTCAATTTTATACCAATGTTGTGGATACTGATAGATGGTCTTTCTCTACTATAGTCAATGATAGACGATTTGAGGTTGATCCATGAAAGATCAGCGACATATTGGGTTGTCCCTATCGGGGTCTCGAGGACTGTTATCCGGAAGTTGAAAATGGTCTCCTAAATATTTATCATCATTTGAAGTGTGTGGTACATGTTAAGCTTCCTAAGTTGAATCTCATTGAGTTTGGACAATTGTACTTCAACAGGTCCCAATATAAACCTAACACATCCGAGAGCTATTAGCCCCAACATTTGACAAAAGAAAATCAGATTTTGTATGAGATGGTGACAAGGGGTTTGTGATATGAATCTCCTTGCAAAGATTCTGAATTGCGGAATTTAAATCTTTGACCGAATTAAGGGAATCGCAAACCCTAACTTGGCTGCACGAATTGCTCAACAGTTAACCCTAGGGATCAGTGCTCAACTCAAAATTTTGCTCACTAACTAGCCCACAGGATTAGTTCACAAATAAGGGTATCGATACGTAATTAACACGCAGGATTAAGCAACAATGAAAACACTCGCAAGCAATTGAGTATTAACTCAAAAATACTGAATATTTGATTGATAAAAGTGGTGAATATATCGGCCAAGGCCTCCCCTATTTATAGGGTTAAAATTGGCAAAAACCTTAATCACAATCAGAACGGGAGTTGGTAACTTCTGTCAGAACGGGACATGGAAACTTTAAGAAGTTAAAATCATATCTAACTAAAATACTTAAAATAATCTGAATATTGCCGAAATTCATCAAGATGAATGTTGAATGAATATTTCCTTATATAATCTTACCAAATCTAATTTTAGTCAGATCAAAACTGAATATTCTAAACCCTAATTGAACTGATTTCGAAATTAAACTATTAAAATCCCACATGGCCGAGTTTATCATTTAAAATTTAAAATGACATAATTTACAATAGTTTACAACGATCACACTACCCCATTAAAAATCTAGTGTGAAAAAAAGCACAGTATTCTTCACGATGTCTTCAATTCTTTGACACTCTTGAACAAATAATCCAAGACATTGTCGATGTTGATTCTTCAATTATTCATCATGAAGTTGATCAATGAAAGCATTTAATTCATCATCTCTAAGCTTCATTCTTTCTCTAGTTATACGACCTGTCATGTCACTTAGAGGATCCCGAACATATCCTTTAAATGTTTGATCAAGGTTTGGCATGTTGTCATCTATGGTGGTAGTAGTATTAACATTTGCATCGTTTGGTTCTAGCAGGAGGTCACATATGCAAGCTAATGGTCACTAGTATCATGTTGTTATACTATTTTGTACAAAAGGTGGAGATCAATCACAGCTACATCATTATGCAACACATGTTTTCATCAGTGGTTCATTCAAACAATAAGGTTTTCAAGCTCCTATATGGTTCGCTCATTTCCAAATTCCTCAAACAAGATAAAAACTTTGCCTTGTGCAGAAAATATGTTCCGCATAAAATGTACAATCAAAAGCTCTTTGAGAATAACAAGTGGAAACTCGTAGCTGGAAAATAGATTTATAAGGTCGCCAGAGAAGGCAGCAAGAGAGGTCGCACAAATGAAGGTGAAACAAATTTTGTTATGTTATTTCAATTTCATTTTCCAATAGTATTTTGATTCTTATGTGAGGCGGACAAATGTAAGTGAGGAGGATGACAACTTGTTCATGGATAACATGTAAAAAAAATGAAGGCAGATGTGAAGGAGTTTAATTGTATTAGTTCAATTGTATAATGTTAATTAGTTTGTTAGCGTGAACTAGGTTAAAGAAAAATGCAACCTAATTTTCCATGTTCGGTTTAATTAGGGAATAATTAGAATATGATTATGTTGTTACTTTTTTGGGCGATTGTTGGTGCGATTGTGGTGATATGTAATGAATTTATATTGTTGTATTTAATTGGTGTGATTGTGGTGAATTGTGTTGATTTATTGTGTAGGAAAATGTTGATAATGAAGACACTCTATAGGAGATCTAGGGATGACTCCCTGGATAAGCCCGAGACTTTTCGACCGACAAAGAAGGTTTCGAAGAAGAATGCGGGAACCAAGGACACCCTTGACAAAGCTCAGTTCATCCGCCTCGAGAACCAAGATAAGTTCAACCTACTGTTGGACAAGGGCTTCAAGGAGTTCTAAGTTATAAAAGCAAAAATTGTAGTGTCCAAGCACCTAGACTTTTTTATGGAGTCGTTCAGGACGTCGGAGATGGAAAACCTCTTCTGACTCGACCTTCCAGTATGTTAGGCGGAGGTTGTACAGTTTTACTCTAACTTCGACCTCCTCGCAACAAAGACTACAAGACAAAGGTAAACAAGAGGCGTGGGAGGTCGTCGTCGTACCTCTCAAAGATACTATTTTAAAGCCCAATATGTTTACTAAATACAACTAAGTAGATAGTTGGCAAGTCGGGGTCGTCCACAAAGAAGAGGGATTTTCCTAAGGGTTCA
>JAULKM010000012.1:10186921-10201039 GCA_032355605.1 Rubia tinctorum | reverse complement strand
TGTAGGTGCGGATGCCTGGAAGCTATTGTGGCAAAGGTACTACTGTCCATGGGAAAATCAGATGGATTCTCAAGCTTCACTTCCACCATAGGCCTGTCTTTGTCCATAGCCATATTCATACTGGGACGAGGTGCTGCCGGTTGTCGTCTTTTCATTTTTTCCAATTGCTGATGCTGCAGAAATGCAGCTTGCATCCTAGTCATCTATAAGAGAATAAAGTACTACGTTATCACATCATGCACTCCAACACAAATGTAATTCACTTTAAGACTAGTAGGATGAGCCCATCTAATTTTGGAACAACAAAACCATAAATCAAACTCATAACCACTTTTACTGAGTTATGTAGTGATTCTAACCAACCAGAAAACTACATAAGTAAGATGAAGAAGAAAGAGGCAAACTAATACGCTTTTCATCATATTACAGCAAGTCTATTTCAATTAATTTTGAGAGTAAAACAGTCTCGATCCATGTCACATGATTCCCCAGTGAAGTGTTGTTGCCAGTACTCGGGCCAAATTGATGCCCATTATCAGCAGCTTTTAATGAAAACCAGGGAAGATTGGAAAAATAGATAGCAGCTTGCACAAAATGTTGAGATTGACAATACTACTGCCTCTTAAAGTATCTTAAACTAGTAGTACCTGATGAGGTTGCGGGATGGGGCCTTGGATTGGGGACGCCTGAACTGCACCCAGACGTTGTGGTTGCATACGCATATGCATTTGCATTGCCTGTACTTGTTGCGGAGTTTGAGGTACAATGTTCCTTGTAGTATCCTTCACAAGCTCAGATAGAACCCCTAGATTACTGGTGACATCAGAAGAAAAGAAATGAGGTGGTGGTATTACAAAACCAAAACATTTAATCTATCTAGAACATTGCATTCATAAAGCACTGGCAATATAAATTCCAAATTAGTATACCAAGATCTTCTTATACTAGTAGTATCAACAAAAGCACCAAGAGTCAACCAATCCCCACAAGCCAACACACTACATGCAGAATGAAAGGTTTATTACTGGTATCAGAATAAAATGCAGATGCCATTGTCATAAGGTCAGATTTCAAAAGCTGCATATTTTCCTAGAGGAAAACAAGTCCTTATTGGAAAGGATATAAAAATGAGAATTCACCTATATCCAGTAGTCTGAAGAAACATCTTCAACAACTCAATGGCTGAGCATTGCTTTCTGTAGCTATCTGCAAGTACCTTCAAAGTACGGCCTAATTTGCTGACATGGCAGCTGAGTAGCTGAGATAGAACTTCCAACGGAACTTCAGAGGAACCTTCAAACCCTACTTTAGATAAAAACTGAGCAACGACCTTCTGTGTCAACTGTGAAGCTTGCTCTTGACTCATAAGCTTCTGACGTGTATCATATCCGATCCTTCCTCTACTTTGGTTTCCTGCAGTATCCATGTTGAGGTACTCAGCCCTAATACCCAGCCTCTCAATCATGATGGGGCTCTTGGTGACAATTTGAGGTAAGGTATCCAGAACACCATTGAACTCCACTTTCTGGTTGGTCTGCATCCTACGTCTCTGCAAGACGGCACTATCTGGAACACAATTCATTGTAAACATGGTCTCGGGAAAAAACGGGGCTTCATCATCAACTGCATTGCTGTTCTCTACAGCTGAGGCTGTTAACTTGTTTGACCCGTTCTCTATCATAGAATTGGCATTCCCAGCGTTCTGATCGTCTTTGAATGCAAATCTCTTTCTTTTATGCTTCTCTGCAACTCTAAGATACGTATACATCTGCTCGGGAGTTCTTTTTTCCGTTTCTTGATCCCCAGATGAAAGTCTGTACGATGCACTAGCTTTATACTTCTCGAAAAACTGAGCATACCACGTTTCTGGTAATTCGTCGAGCTTGAATCTCTGGGACACAGAACCAATTTCTGATTCACTATATCTCAATCCACCACCAAAAGAAGATTTACTCTGAATGTATAAACTGTCAATTAATAACAAAACGGCGCAGTACAAGAGATTCCAAGATAAACCATCAAACTCCATGAAATTACACATACTAAAAGGTAATAAAATGAGCAGAAAAATGAATACACCTAAAACCCTACATTTAAATGCATAATCTAATCAATTTAAGACCTTAGAGGCTGCTGCATTTGCAGAAGGGAGAACATTATCTGGACGTTGAGCTGATTCCTCTAAAGTGAAGTACACGTCATCGCCATGCAACTGCAAATCTGGGACCCGGAAAACTCAATTGCCGTCAAAATAAATCGATTTCAGAGAACTAGACAGGCTGAATTTTGAAAATGTCTTACAATTAGGGTTAAGTTTTGAAATTGCAACTGAGGAAAATGAAGACGATGAATGTTGAGGATTCGATCGAAGAAAGAGGGAGACGTAGGCTTTGTCGAAAAGCAGGGCCCGAGCTCTGAGCTGGAGATTGAGCTGAGCCCTAGCGGAGGGGGAGTCGGCGGCGGAGTCTGTGCGCATGAAGGCATCCCAAGTGGCGGGAGATGAGAGGAAGTGAATAAAGGTGGAGTAGAGCGAGTCTCCGAGCCACGGGCGCCACACGCCGTGGCTCTCCAGCTTCCGAGCCAGCTCGTAGCCTCTGCCGTTATCGCCCAACAAAACCATATCTGCGGGTGCTACTGTGTGTCTCGGAGTCAGAGGCCCCTTGAGAATAGTGACGGTAAAAATTAATGGGTCGGGTCAAAAGGTTAGGCATATCCAGTTCAGCTTATTTCAATTCCAATAAATTCAACTCAACTCCAATTAGCTTTTCTCAACTCTTCTCATCTCTTCTCAACTCCAATCAACTATTTTCAACTATTCTCAATTCTTCACAGTTCTTCTCAACCATTCTCAACTTTTCTCAACTCTTCTCAACTCTTTTCAACTTAACTCTAATAATTTCAGATTGTTTACTTTCAACCTCATTCAAATATTTTTAATTTAGAAAGTTCTTTAATCTAGGTTGAATTTGAAACTTATAGCAAATGTTGTTGATATTTGAATGTATAAGTTATTATAATTCATACTATTTGAAACTCGATAACGTTACTGTTCGAATTCTGTGATTACATAATAATATTTGTATTATGTATTAAATTTTAAATATATTATTTAATTCACAAGCTATTATTCATATCATGATTTATTATTATTTATTATTTAATTACTATATTAATATGTAATATAATTAAATAACTAAATTGATTATATTTAACATATTTCAATTAACATACTCCCTCTGTTTCTCTATTTATGGCACTATAAGTATAGGTTCTTGGATTTAGGTGAAGTAAATGAGTGGATGAAATTGAATATATAAAGTAAAAAGTAGCATGAGTGGATGAAATTGAAAGAATCTTGCCAAAAATGGAAAGTGTGTCATTTTAAAAAATCTCAATAGGGTAAGTGTGCCAAATAGAGAAACATAGATAGTATTATATTTTTAATTATTAATTTTTTAAAGAGATGGTCTCATGTGAGGCAGCCTAAACTTTAGGCAGGGACCAAGGCAAACCACCTTGCTATAAGAATTGAGGCCTGTGCATAATAATAAAAATTTCAGTGCAATATCTGGAAAGGGCAAGAAAACGGAGGGACTGATGTGCAAATTTGAAAAGAAAATAACATAAACACCAAAATACAGCTTTCTCTTTCTCTCTCTAATCTCTTCTCTGTAATACCGAATATCACTTCCGAAATTCTCTCAATCTCAAGCTCATCAAAATGCAGTGATATCATCAACAATCTTAACACCAATCTCTATGAATTTGGAACATGGGCACCATCGCATTCATTAACGAAGATTCAAACAGCACAACCGCTCAAGATTCAACCTGGTAAACTAATTTCTTGTAAAATTTGCTTTGATTTGTTCATGAATCCAATAGAGATGCTCTGATTGATCGAATTGACAGGAAAAACATATTGTCTGAACCTCACTAGATAAATGAGGAACTCGGTCTTATTCCAAATCTAAACAGGAACTCACTCTAAACAGGAACTCTCTCTGAGATTCTGCAAATCGCAGGTAATGTAGACGAAGAATTGAAATTCAAATTTCCTACTGATGAGTTCTCTATTTTTCCTACTGATGTTTATGTTTATCCTGATGATGTGATAAGTTATAGCAAGAGACTTATGTTTCTTTTTACTACCGTTGTTTACAGTACATGATCATGAGGTTGCTATTTTTTTGTTCTGTTATTCATAATATGCTATAAGGCTATTATTTTATGTACTGAGGTTTACATATAGATGTTGAGATTCAATGTAGCTCCTGTTTGATATTTCAAAAATTGGCTGAAGCAGTGTGAAGTTTATAGCATGTCAATTGTGTTTTTTTTCACCTGTTGTTTACCTTACAAAATCATGACATTGTTGTTGAGTTATTCAAAATATATTATGAGGTTTCTATTTTAAGTACTAATGTTTACATATAGATGTTGAGGTTCATGTAGCTCCTGTTTGATGTTTCAAAAATAGGATCTGAAGCAGTGTGAAATTTATAGCAAGTGAATTGTGTTTTTTCACCTGTTGTTTGTTGTACATAATCATGAGGTTGCTGTCTTTTTTTGTTGTTGAGTTATTCATAATATGTTATAAGGTTCCAACTTTATCTACTGAGTTTTACATATAGGTCCTGAAGTTATCTGTAGCTCATGTTTAATGTTTCAAATACATGACCTGATGCAATGTGAAGTTTATAGGATGTAAATTGTGTATTTTTTTCACCTGCTATTTACTGTACAATATCATGAGATTGCTATTTTTTTTAGTTATTCATAATAAATTATGAGGTTCCTATTTACATATAGGTCTTGAAGTTAATTGTTGCTCCTGTTTGATATTTATAAAACAGGACCTGATAATCAAATGCAGCAAGTTGATGTTTATGAAAACTTGGAAGGTGTAACAACAAAAACATGGGAAGAGTTAGAAGACTTATACCACCGTCACTCAAAAGCAAGAGGTTTCAGCATACGGAAATCAACAACATGCAGAACAAACGACAAAAAGTTGAAGGGAAGATACTACACATGTTCTTGTGAAGGCAAAACAAACAACAAATCCATAACTCCTACAGTTGAGAATAACAAGAGAAAGAGGAAGAATTTTTTTCCTAACAAGAACAAGATGCAGAGCTAAGATGTTTATCAAACTGACTGAGGATGGCATGTACACAGTCCATAAGCATGTCGAAACTCAAAATCATGAACTCACTATTTCTCAGTGGGAACATCTGCACAGAAGTGAAAGAAAAATAGACCTTGAAAAGGGAAAAGCAATTGAAGTGATGGAACAAGCTGGACTGACACCAGCAGATTGATACATGTACATGGTTAACGATGTTGGAGGTGAAGAATTAATCGTGCACACCATGAGGGATCACATCAACTATGTGAGCAAACTCAAAATGAAAAAAAATAGAAGCTGGAGATGCACATAAATTGATTGATCTGCTCACAGAACAAAATGAAAAAGAAGAAGGATTTTTTAGGGTAAAACTCGACAATGAGGGAATAATGTCTGCACTATTCTGGAGTGATTCCATGATGGCAGAAGATTTCAAGGTATATGGTGATTTGCTGATTTTTGATACGACATATCGAACCAACAAATACAACCTCATATGAACTTCTTTTGTTGGCCTCAACAACCACATAATGAATGTCAAGTTTGGATGTGCCTTCATCAATGATGAAACAGCAGAAACCTTTGTGTGGTTGCTGAAAACATTCAAAAAAATCTATGGGAGAAATGAAGCCTATCAATATTTTCACTGATCAAGACCAGGTTATGTCAAACGACATACAGGAGGTATAATACACATACATTTATCTTCTAACTTATGTTTTAATAATTTATGATGAGATTTCATTTTTCGTTGATGATGTTTAACTAATCTTAAATGAGTTTTCTTTTTTCCCATATAATGTTTGAGAAACTCCATCCGAGGTTGCTATTTTTATATATTTGTTTGTAGGTGTACCCCAACACAAGACATAGACTTTGTATTTGTATTTGGCCTCCGAAACAAAATCCCATGAGCCACTACAGCAATTTGAGGAGCGACTCTGAATTCACCAAAGCATTTGACAAGTGTCTGATGTTCTGCTCAGATGAGGAAGAATTTGAAAAAGAATGGGCAGAAATGATCAACACATATGATCTACAAAACCATACTTGGTTCAAGCAACTGTACACGTTGCGAGATAAATGGTGCACCGCATTAAGCAATGACTATTTTTCAGCTAGGACAATGTCTTCACAAAGAAGTGAGAGTACAAATGCTGCTATCAGTTTCAAAGCATCAAAGACTACAACACTCGTCAAATTTTATCAAATTTACTGTGCCACAATCCACAACTGGAGAACCAAAGAAAAAGAGAAACAGTTCTACTATTCCAAAGCAAGACCAAAAGAAGAAGAAGAAGGTCCAACAATCCTCAAACACGCAGCAAGAATCTACACACACAGGATCTACAAGGATTTTAAGCTACAATGGGATATCATAATAGCATCAAGATCATATCTGGGGATGAACGGAGGAACCATGTGCATTTATGAAGTTTTTCTTGAAACCAGCAACTCAAGACCAGAATCAGTTCTATACACAAAGCCACCACCAACTCAACAAGAAAAAGTGAAATGTTCGTGCAAACACTTTGATGAAGTATGGTGGCTCTGCAGCCACGACCTACGTGTATTGCACATGTTCAACGAAACAAGAATTCCATATGAGTACATAAGCTTAAGATGGACTAAGATGGTAAAAATGGAAATCTGGAAACACGAGACAAATAGCACAGGCACAAAACAGGTAATAAAAACAGACAACATTTATAATATTCTGAATGGGGTTAATATTTACAATAGAGATGTTTTAAGTACCAATTATGCTATTTACTGAATTCTAGATCACCTCTTCTAAATTTACAGAATAGTAGCATGATTAGTATCTGAGTTGATTTGGAACTTATGTTGATGTTCTTATGATACTGAATGAGGTTTCCATAATTGTCAATGATGTTCCCATTTTAAATCCTGACGTTGACATGACCTCATACTTATCAACGATGATTCCTTGATTGCTAAGCTCCAGAACTGAGAGACAGAATACCATGGCGTCTGCAGATGACAAGGAAATTCTACAATTTGGTGTTAAAGAGTTAGGGAAACATTGAAGCAAGAAGAATACTAGAAGAAACTTTCGATACACACTCAACCACCATCAATGCCCTAACCTCACACATCGTCGAAGTCACTACAATTTCATAAACCAGGACGACAACACAAACAGAATGCATACTTGCACCAGTTGTCCTTAATCAAAATACACAAAGACAAAAGGAAGAAGCAAAAGAGCAAAATCAACAATTGAAAGGAAGAAGGCAAGTATCGATGAATTTGGATCCAAGACACCAAGCGCACACCTGTTTTAATCTATTCTGTGTCAACATGGAGTTACTGTTTTAGAGTTTTGACTTGTACTATTTTGAAATGCTGTGAATGTCTATTCAGTTGAAATTATGAAAACATCATTTTATGATGTAAAAACCTCATTTTCTATTGAGGAACATCTATAGCTTTTAGCCAAACACTTTAAAAAGTTATGCTGATATTTCAATAATACAGGTTGACGTTACAGTTTTTGAAATTGATGTTTCCAATTTCTTGTTATGGTTACGTAGTAGTTATATTTAAGTTCATTTCTAAAACAACTTTATTTCCAAAAAAATGTACAAAGTCCCCAGAGGAACATCAGTATGTAGTAAATGAAACTCAATGTAGTACAAATGAAACTCAATATATAAACTGAAACTTCTTCATTAATAAAATATTCAGATTACAACATAAACTGCTAATACATAAAACTAATCAGAAGAAATAAAAATTCACAGTGACTCGTATCCATGCGGAACGACCAGGAAGACTAGGATCTAACACCTCTTTCATTCCATCTTCACGCTCATAAGTAGAAGCATACCTCTCTTCATCACCCCAAAAAAGTTCATACATCAATTCACCCGTAAAGTAAACAGCGTTCGGCTTCAATGTACCTTCGGGAGCTGTTGATGAATCCACCATAATTGTTACCTAAAAACAATGCATCTCTTCCCAACTCACGGATCACCTAAACTCCCTACTCTCAACATCTAACTCAAACATATCAAAAGAAGTATCAACAAAATATTGCCGAACTCTAACCAAAACCAACCTTCCATTGGACGATTCAGCCAGAAAATAATCAGCATGGTAAACATCATAACTATATCCAGTAATATTCGCAACCAGTACATAAACCTCATCAAAGTTTGCACCGAAGGGATCACAATACCAAACAGTTGTAATACCACCTTCTTCTTCATAAACATTATAAAATCTACCATTGAAGTAATTAAAATCAACAAATTCTACACCAGCTTCAATTCTAGACCATGTATGATCAACTGATCTATATATTCCTAAAGTTCCATCTAAAAAACCATCATTAAATGAAAAATAGGAACTGAACTCGGATTAAGTGATAAAGCACCCTTCCTACTATCGTTACCACCATCAAGAAAATTATCATAACAATGAGGCAGTTCTATTCTAATGTTGAAGTACGGGTTGAATAAAAAATCATTCGCCTAACTCCAACACAAGCAACCAACCAAAATGTACCTCAATGAACATTATGCCTTCAACTTCAGAAAGATGTAACCTCATAAAATTTCTTCTCTTCATCATGTAAAAGAAATAACGTTCAGCGTCATCAAGGACATTTGGACCCATCAACAAAGGCAGCGAACGGCCATGAAAAAAAATCCTATCAACAACGTTGCACCAAAATTGGCATACTCCTCGCATTGAAAAAAAATCACAGAGGAGAAGAAGATGAAAAGCTATTTCTAAAAGCATTTCAGCAGACACAAACAAACCGTCAGAAGCCATTTTAAAAAGTGAAGTACGCAAGAAAGCTGAATGCAAAATCTTAGTGAAAAGGTAGAATGCAAAAGCTAATATTTCAATTAATATAGAAAGAGAGGAATTTAAAGAGTTTAACTCTTGAAAAGTGGGAAAAAATTTCCTATGAAATGGAAAGGTTTAATGATTATCAAAACTGCAAACATGCATTAAAAGTGTAAAAAGCTGAACGGAATAAGAAAATTCAATACCATTTAAAAGAAACTCATTACAGTTAATAGAAACGTCAACTAATCAGATGTATACTGAATTTATATCCCCTATTTCTAGCATCACTAACACACTTCCTCCACTACTACAAAATATGCATTATCCCATGATTTCCATTGTCACATTCTCCGCTACTCTGCTATTTTCACAACTTCCATAAAGCATGGGAAGTGGGTTCCTTTTTAATTACATTTTCCATTTCATTTATATTATTAATGAAAACATCATAAAAAAGAATGAATGCCGTCACAAAATAAATGAAACTCATACTTTGCCAACTACTTATCTCATATCAAAGATATTAATGAAAAACAGGTTTAAGAGGTTGCTTATACATTTGAAGAGATTTCTTGTTGCAGACGAGAAACATAACTGTTTAGATAAAATGATTACAACAACTGAAAAAGTGCATTAAAAACATCAAACTTGAACAGTTAAAAAGCTGCGCATTATAATCATACAACGTCATCATAAAGAAAACGAACCTCATTACTTACCAAAGAAACTCCAACTAACAAACACGATCTGGTAATAAAAAACTAACTAAATACATACTTCAAGTCATCGTTCTTGAAATTCGCCAACCAAAAGAAAATTCAACACATAAAAATCTAAAATCTTCCATTCATCAACTAAACATTACAAATCCTAAACCAAAAGATGCCACAACTACAGAATCCCATCATCATTCTGACTATTATTAATTAACCTAAAAAGATCAAATGATGGAATATCATAAGCAGCAACATCCACAACAACCTTTGTTTTCTTCTCAAAAGCATCCTTGATCATTGCATCCATATGATAAAGTGCAGAGAGCGAGAAATTGTCATTTGGAAGCCTTTCAAATTCGGGAACTACAACACTGGGACATTCTTCATGGCCCTTAGGACTGCCTACTTCATTCACTTTTTGGCTGCCTATTTCCTTCACTTTTTGGCTCCCTGTTTCAGTGCCCTTTTCACTAATCTTATAAAAAGATTCAACGAATTGCTCACTTGCAATTGAAACAAGCCTCTTGAATTTCTTCATGGCAACTTCCAAAGGCTACCAAAACAAAGATGAAAAAAAGAATCATTAGATCATAAATATCTGATCATCTCGAAACACAATAAAAAGGCCAACAACATAACAAAAACCCACAAACATCACCAAAAGAATATGAACATTGAATCTCAGCATGAAAACAGGAAACCACATCAAAAAAAAAGTGGACCTTAACAATAACTAAACTACAAATTCAAACAATGCAACTGCCTCGAATTCGCTATCACAAAAAAAAACTCAGTACAATCAAGGATTCTAACTGATCCTCAATAAAATCATAAAACTCAGGAAAAAAACCACACAAACAATGAACATGAAAAATGAGAAACCTCACCATAAAAAAACTGAACCTCATCATATAAACTAAAAACATCACCACAAGAAACTGGTTAAGAAACAACGAAATTAAATAATAAATCTGAAAGCTTACACTTTTTGCAGCGCGCATAATTTCCTCATCATCCTCTACACCAACAGGAAACTACAACTCAATAAAACGAGGCTTGCTGCTCCTCGAAGATGATGCTCCAGCAATGCAAAAAGGATTCTTTGTGATCGAAACACCACCAACCAACACTCCATTCTTAATCAATGGAAACTGATGAATACTTATCAGGAAACCATTAAAACCTCCACTATGATATAATTGACAGAGCTTCTTCACATTTTCAGTATCCCAATGTTTGTGTAATGGAAGGTTAATCCAATCACAAAATCCCGGAACTAGATAACAATAAAAGAAAGAAAAAAGTGGGATGATCAAACATGCATTCACATAATTGAATTTATGTGAATGTTGAACCCTATAAATACTCTCACAGAACCTCTTCCCCACACATCCACACCAATCAAACCTAGAAATCTGATCAACATCTTCTAAGGAACTTACTATCTACAAATCTACAGTGTCATAAGCAATAGGAGCTAAAAAACATGTCAAGGAAAACATTACAAAAACACACCAAATTTGGGATAGCACTATATAAATCCTTCGTAGTAATAATCCCATCCTTAATTTCGTATTTTTCAATCCACCTAAACCTAATGGAATTATCATCAGCAGCAGTAGTCTTACCTAAACCCTTATGACTCACCTCAATAATAGCCTTATCAGATATAGGAAGTTGGAAAATATCAAATATGTCATTCTTATCTAGTGAATATTTGTCACTACCAACCTCTTGGACTTAAGCAATAGAATTAAAGTTCTGTATCAAAATCTGAACCAAATCTTTAGGCACATGTTTAATCCTAAACCTCAACAGACCAACAAATCCAATAGGTTCAACACCTTTAATTTGAGATGATTTCAATTCATCTAAAACCTCAACAAATTTAGAAACCATGCAGGTGGTCTTTAATTTCAAGCTGGGGAAAAGTATGAAAAATAAGATACTAAGTAAGCAAACCTAAAAAATAAATGAATGAAAACCTATGAATACATAACCAAAACCTCATTTGAAAAACAGAAAACACCAAAAACTCATGCACCTTCTTATAAATTCATGTCCAACAACTTGTTAAAATATATTGAAAAATCAAAACCATCGATAAAACATATTTAGCATAGAACATCAACATCCAAAAAAACCTCATAATCAGAAAATATGAACCTCATCACGAGAGGAAAAAAGATGATTGAACAAGAAAACTGAAAACTCACATATCATCAACGCCTGCATCATCGATTCCAATTTTTTCTTTCTTTTCAGAATTCTTCCCCACAACTGGAGAAATCTTAGCTCTTCGCTTCCCACCAACTTTCTTTTCCACACCCTTCTTCAAACGGGAACTTTTTCCCTCAGCAAATTTTCGAACAACCTTACCCAAACAATCATCAACACTTGCAGGGTCCAAGTCTTTCGATAATGAAGACCTTGTCCTTACCTTCAAATTCCTTGAATCTGCATCCTTAGACTGCATACCCTTCAAAAAAACTTTCTATTTACCCTTTCCAGTCCCAGAAGACGTAGCTTTTGACTCCTTCACTTGTTTAACATTCAATACAAGATCAAGCTTCTTCTTTTTAGGCTGAAAATGAGGGGACTGAGACAATGTTTGATTCCAAATATCATAATCATCTTCCGTATCAGGAGTTTCTTCAACATCCTCATTTCTAGATTCTGGCAACTGAATATCCTCTAAATGCATAACACTTGCAAAATTCATTGCAACTACAAAGCAAGAAACATGAAAAAGCATAATCAAGAAACGTGATAACAAAAATACACAAAAAACAACACAGTTTTAATAAGTAGAGCAAAAACATCAAAAACCACATTTCACAGCAGCATTCAAAAAGTCTTCTGCAAGATTTGAATTCACTTTATCAAACTTCTTAGGAACCTCATGCATATCCTTGTTAACCTCATAGTCACTGAAATCTACATTTGCAGTACCAGACTGCATTCCTGAACCAACATTAAACTCAACATCACGTTCAAGACCAGTGTAAAAAAACAAGAAAATGGTAAATAACATGGAAAACAACATTATCAAAAAAATTCAACATAAAATGCCACACATAAAAATTTATTGGAAACAAGATCACATTCATGTAGAACCCTATGGGCTACCATTTTCTTCCTCGCAACTACAAAGCAAGCAACAAGAAAAAACCATAATCAACTAAATATCCTCTAAAAGCACATCGCTTGAAAAATTCATCTCAACTACAAAGCAAGCAACATGGAAAAAGCATAATCATGAAATGTGATAAAAAATACACAAAATGCAACACTGTTTTAATAAGTAAAGCAAAAACATCAAAAATCACCTTTCACATCAGTATTCAAAAATTCTTCTGCAAGCTTTGGATTCACTTCATTAGACTTCTTAGGAACCTCATTCAAATCCTCGTTAACCTCGTAGTTAATGGAATCTATATTTGCAGTACCGGACTGCATTCCTGAACCAACATTCAACTCAACATCATATTCAAGACCTGTATAAAAAACAACAAGAAGAAAAAGGTAAATAACATGAAAAACAACATTATAAAAAATGCAACATAAAATGCCACATGACAAGTAGAAAACTTATCGGAAACAAGATCACATTCATCTAGAACCCTATGGGCTATAATCTTCTTCCTCGTGCTTGACAGAGGAGGAATTTTTTTAATTTCTCCACGCTCATGGAAAACTTTACGAGGAGCCACAATAACATGCTCCACTGTAATAAAAACAATAACATCAACAAAACACTAAATTAAACAAATAATGAAGCAAATAACAAGAAATAATAGTACCCTCACCATCAGCAGCTGAAGGACCCACAAAAGGTGGTACCTTAACAGAAGCTGGTGGTAAATCAAAAGAAGAAATTACAGCCAATGGAACCACAACTACTGGAACCTTGATTACTGGAAACTCAACTGGAGCTGATGGCACATCAGCGGGAACAGGAACATGTAATACCTCAGCTGGAGCAGTTGGTACATCAACAGAAGCAGGTGGAACATCATAAGCAGAAACTACAGCCGGTGGAACCACAACGGGACATGGTGGAACCTCAACTGGAGCTGGTGGCACATCAGCAGGAACCAGTGGAACCTCAACAGGAACAGGTGGTACCTCAGCAGAAGTAGGTGGAATCTCATCAGAATCAGGTACTGACATCTGAACAACTGGAGCATCAACATTATCGAAACAAGCCACAATCGAGCCTGAAAAAACACAATAAAACAATAGAAAAAGAAGCATAAAAAAACTAAGATGAAAACCAAAAAACAGAAAAATTAACAAACGGAAAAAGGCAACATCAAAGAAGAGAAACTGTAACATGAAATATGAAATGCTAACCATCATCGTCACCATCCTTGTCACGAGCAGTAAGGAAAACTTCATTTTCATTCTCAGAAACATCATCATGAACCTTATCAACCTCAACAC
>JAULKM010000012.1:10150828-10162389 GCA_032355605.1 Rubia tinctorum | reverse complement strand
CAGCAAAGGCTGCTGTCCAAATATTAGGGTTTCCCTAATGATTGGGCCGATTGGGTGTCGGCCCAATCGGCCCTTTTTTTTGCTGCTTTAACACCAAAACGACGTCGTTTTAATAAGCAATACGACGTCGTTTTGAGGTGCCTGGAACTAAAAAAAGACGAAATCTGTTCGTCTTCTCCGGTGAGTTTCGGCCGTTTCACGGCGTAAATAACACAGGTTCACCGGAAAATAAGGGGGGCGGAACCAGTGGCGGAACGGCGGCCCTAGCCCTAATATTCGGGCCGCCGGAACGTAGGGGTGGCGCCAGCACCCCCTCGCCACCCCCTAGTTCCGCCACTGTCAATACGTAAACTTCACATCGATTTATCAGAGAACTAGTCAAGTGGCATTAAAAACGTGTAACATTAACTCTATCTCTATCTAATATAATTTTCCTTGCGAAAACTCTGGATTGCAGAATTTTGATGGTTTCTTGACTGTAATAAAGGAATTTCTCCCAACCCTAATCATAGCTGCACAAACTATTTACTAACTAGCCCACAATATTAGCTCACAAATTTAAAGAATATTGCTAACTTAATTGACCTGCAAGATTAAACAATAATGGATCGCTCACAAGCAAAAAAGTAATAACTCAAATTCTGAATATATGGTTGATAAAAAGGTAGTCAAATTCATCCAAGGCCTCCCCCATTTATAGGTATAATTTGGCTAGTACAAATTAGAAAGAAAACATGATTTGGTAATTCATGTTAGAAACTGGAAAGACTTATGACAGCTTTAATAAGTTAAAAGCTATATCTAACTAAAATACCTAATTTAAAAGGAAATATGGACGAAATTCATCAAGCTAAGTCTTGAATGAATACTGCCTTATCTAATCTTACCAAATATTATTCTAATCGAATCAAAACCGAATATTGTAAAATGAAGCATAACCAAAATTAAACTCTTCCAACACCATCATGGCCGAGTTTAATGGGCTTTATTCCAAAATGAAATAATTTACAATGATAACACTACCTCACTAAAAAACCCAGTGGGAAAAAAGTATAGTGTTCTTCATGATGTCTTTAATACTTAGAAACTCTTGAACAATTAATCCAAGACATTGCCGATTTATTCTTCAACTCTTCATCATGAAATTGATCAATCAAATCATTCAATGCTACATATATAAGCTTCATTCTTGCCCTAGTCATAGGACCTGTCATGTCACTTAGAGGATCCTGAACATATCCTTTGAACATCTGATCAAGTTTTGACACGTCTTCATCTATGGTGGTAGATTTGACATTCTTATCATTCCCTCTGTGGTCGAAAGGTTTTGTCCTCGAAGTTGAATCATCTTCAAAGGTGAATGGAGATAAATCAGTAATATTAAACGTAGTACTAACACCATAGTCGCTAGGAAAATCAATCTTGTAAGCATTATCATTCACACGTTCTAACGCTTGGAAATGACCATCACCACGCGAACTTAATTTAGATTTCCCAGCATTAGGAAACCATTCTTTGCGAAGATGCAACCAAACCCAATCGCATGTTTTAAACTGCATCAATTTAGACCATGCTTAGCTTTCTCCGCATTTGTCCGTTCAATCCTTAGTCGCACTTTCTCATGTAACTGTTTAACAAAATAAGCTTTCTTTTCTCCATTAAGGCTCCCAACATTTTTAAAATTCAAAGAAATAAGATCAAGAGGTGTAATAGGTAGGAAACCAAAAACTATTTCAAATGGAGATAAAGAAGTAGTAGAATGAATAATAAGATTATAAGCAAACTCTGCTATTAGAATGCCCACTTCCCAATTCTTAAAATTCATTTGTACTAAGGCACGTAGGAGAGTGCTAAGAGTATGGTTGATGGCCTCCGTTTACCCATCAACTTGTGAATGATTGGCAGTGGAAAACAACAATTTTGTCCCCAATTTGCCATAGTGTATTCCAAAAGTAGGATAAGAACTTAACATAGCAATCAGACACGATGCTTGCAGGTATCCCATGTAGTCGAACTACCTCTTTAAGAATAAATCCATCACATGATTTGCATAATCGGTTTTCCTATAGGGAATAAAATGTGCCATTTTCAAAAATCTATCAACCACAACAAAGATAGAATCGTTACCTGATTGAGATTGTGGCAAACCTAGGACAAAGTCCATGGAGATATCAACCCCAATGATGCGTAGGAATAGGTAATGGTGTGTAAATCCCATGAGGCTTAGTTTTTTACTTAGCCTTCAAGAAATTAATAAAGTTCCTACAAATTCTATCAACAGATAGTGCCATTTTTTTACCAACAAAAGTGCTCATGCAACATATTATAAGTTTTAAGCGTACCAAAATAACCCATAAGACCACCTGAATGAGCTCCCCATAGAATATTGAGGAACACAAAGCTTATTATCGCGAAAAAAGAATCTATCACATCTATAGAACTTATTATAAGCACCATTTTCCATGCAGTATAGACAGATGCAAAATTAGAATCAGTTGCATATAATTATTTCATAAAAGAAAACCCTCGCATAACACATTCAAGACGTGTAAGTAAAGTATGCCTACAACTCAAAACATCAACAACAACATTTTCTTTTCCCTTCTTATATCGCAATACATAAGGAAATAACTCAATAAACTAGACCACTTAGCATGGCACTTATTCAACTTTAACTGTATCTTCAAGTATTTCAAGGACTCACGATCACTGTGAATGACAAACTCTTTATGCAATAAATAATGTTGCCATGTCTATAAAGCCCTCACAATTACATAGAATTCATTTTTATAAACAAGATAATTAAGAGCACCTCTCTTTAACTTTTCACTAAAATAAGCTATATGTCGATTCTCTTGCATAAGAACAACACCAATACCAACACTAGTTGCATCAAAAATGAATTTAGAAAGTACCATTAAAATCAGGTAAAACAAGTAAAAGAACATTACATAATCTTACTTTCAATTCATTAAATGCATTCTCTTGACTTTCACCGCAGACAAATTTCACATCCTTTTTAACTAGTTCATTTAAAGGTGCAGCAATAGATGAAAAGTTAAGCACGAACCTTCTATAAAAACTAGCCAACCCATGAAAAGAAAGTATCTGATTTGCGTTTATAGGGATTGACCAAGACCTTATAGCCTCTACCTTGATTTCATCAACTTTGATGCCATCTCGAGATATAATAAAACCAAGAAAAACAACTTCTGAAGCACCAAAAGTACACTTCTTGATATTTGCATACAATTTAGACTCACAAAGTGCAACAAGAACCATTATAACATGCTTAATATGTTCATTAGTCGATTTAGAATAGATAAGAATGTCATCGAAATAAAAAACCAAAAAATGGCCTATAAATTTCCTAGGAACATAATGCATCAAACGCATGAAAGTACAAGGAGCATTAGTTAAACCGAAAGGCATAACAATTCACTCATACAACCTAAACTTAGTCTTAAATGCAATTTTCCATTCATCACCTCCCTTTACTCTAATTCGATGACATCCCTAAGTTAAATCAATCTTAGTATAAATCACGAAACCATGTAAATCTTCAAGCATATCATCTAACCTAGGTATATGATGGTTATACTTAATAGTTATCTTGTTTATAGCACGACAATCAATGCACATACGCCAAGTTTTATCTTTCTTAGAAAATAAAATGATAGGCACAACACAAGGACTTAAGGATTCACACACATAACCTTTTTCAAGCATATCTTCGACTTGCCTTTGTAGTTCCTTTGTCTCCCCAGGGTTTGCTTTATAAGCTGGACGATTCAGAATGACAAAACCCGGTATCAAGTTTATCTAATGCTAAATACCTCATATTGGTGGTAAACTAGGAGGTAGTTCCTCAGGAAATATATCTTCAAATTCCTTTAACATCTCAACAAACCGTGAAGGTACATCTATAGGTATATCTTCCTTGGAAGAGTAACTTTCTTTAAAGTGCATAATGAGAATGAAAGAACGATTAGTCAAAGGACGATTCACATCTCTTATTGAAGAATAAAATGATTTATCAGAGTCAGAAGGTAGTTCATGCCTTATCATATAAATAGAATGTAAATGACTAAGATGTGAAGACAAGACTTTACACAACTTTTCAGAATCATTTTGCAGCTTACCTGTCTTACCTATCTTAGGATCGGTCCTCCCTGACCTATGGTTGAAATTGACAGGGTTTTTGACTCCTTTTATTGCCTTGTGGCCGAAATCACTCAAACCCTGAGTAGGGTTTAGTTTGGCCACCTCTGTATCAGCCGAAACCTTCTCTTTGTCGACTTTCATGCGCTTTTGAGTCTCATGGACACAGGAGACAATGGTGTTAAGGTATACCTGGTTCTAACCTTAATCACAGTAATTTTGTTAGTGTAGCCATCATGTATAGATTTTGAATCAAATTGCCAAGGTCTACCCAACAAAATATGACTAGCTTTCATAGGTATAACATCACATAAGATAGAATCATGATACTTCTGATCATAATTCAATCATGCATTTTTTAGCAACCCTATCTCCCCACAACCATTTAACCAAATAAGTTTATATGGATATGGATTAGTAGTAACATGCAATGACAACGATTTAACTAGAAGAGTAGAACCAATATTAGCAAAAGATCTGCCATCTATAATCAGTAAGCAATTCTTATCTTTCATAAGGCAACAAGAATGGAAAATATTAACACGTTGTACCTCTGTTTCGGCCATTTGAGAGTTGAGAAGTCTCAATAACACAAAATTAACTTGTGTTTCTAGACCTTGTTCACCTTGTTAATTCATTATGATCTCTTCATCTACCCGTTCTTCCCTGCTTTCATACGGTGCTGGCATCAGCATATTCATCTTCTTATTCTCCCCCTCCATTGTAGTCATTATTCAAGCACGAGGACAGTTATTGCGAACATGTACTCATTTTTTACAATCAAAACAAGTAGGAGTATTAGAAGAAACTGTATTTGATGAAGAATAATTAGACTTACTTGGATTTCTGCTAGATTGTTGAGGGGAGGGCGCCATCCTTCGTTCATTGGGACTATAATTCAGATTTGAATAGGACTATGTAGAACCACCTCCACCCATGATACTTCCTCGTCCTCAGCCAAACAAGGGGTTTCCTGAATCAAAACCTGGTCTTTGATAGAAAAATCCAAACTGAGTTTTTTTCAGCCTCAAGGTCCTTTAACTAATCTTCTTTTCACCAATAAGTCTCCCATCGACACATGACATTGAAGCTTAAACGTACTTGGAGATTTTCCCATAATTTTCTATAAAATGATTCTTTATAAATGCGTCGTCTTCCTTCATTCCAACCCTTCTTATGGTCAATTCAAGATCTTGCCAATATTCATCCATTAATAAACTTCCTTGCTTCATATTGCTCAAGTAATAATGTTGTTCCATCAGATTTGAAGGTGGAATATGATATAAATGAAGTTCGGGCTTCAATACCTCCCAAGTTGTAATTGGATTCTTCCCGGCATACGATCTTGTTTCTTTCAATTTTTTCGACCATTTTGCCACATAGTTTGTAAAGAAATACTGTGCCACTTTCACTTTTTCTTTATCCTGATAATTTTTTAGATCGAAGAGATTTTAAATATGTTGCTCCCAATCAAGATACCTCGCCAAATTGTGCTGATCATTAAATCTAGGGATGCCATATTTTAAACCCTTGATGTCACAAGTATAACTTGAACTCGTGCCTGAATCCAAACTTAGCACCTTTTAGGAATGGCATCTTCTTTTGCGATGCTTTCTAGTAGACCCTCGGTACGATCATCTTTTCAAAACATGTACAGATTATTCCTCCGAACTAGTGTAACCATGAAAACTGCGGATGTCACGATTGAGATCGTCCTTGGTGAAGGAATAGTATTGGTTATGCCGTCAACTTTTCTCGCCAATCATTGCACTTCACTCATGAGCGCATTTATTGCAATAGCAAACCGATCTGGATCAATAGGTTCATTTGGTTTGATCTGCTGGTGCACCCAACTGTCTGGTGGTTTCTCACATGGTTGATTACCACGTCTACCATTGGGATTGTTCGTCAATTGTAGATTGTTGGGATCGCCAACAAAAGGCGAGACAAATGGATTATCATCCGCCATTCCTGCTAAGAACTACTAATAAAAACAAGACAATTAGTAGAATACATTCCCCTTCCCTATTTGTTTAATAGGTCACTCAGCAAGTGTATAACACTCAAAACTCACAAAGTGAAGGCTAGGACATGTGCAATCAGCTAAATCACAGCAGTTTCAAAGTAAAACTAGGCAATGAGTACAACAATATTTGTTTTGAATTTTACTAAATGATAAACTCCAAAATTAGCTCTAACAATTGGAATTCCAGATTCTTAAGAGAATAATGAACAAAATGCATTTTTAATGGTTTGACTCAGAGTTATAATCAAAAGAAGAACGCTTTAAATAGGTAACAAAAAGTTCTGAAAATTCAAGTACCTTTTCCCAAACCGTATAGGATTAATTACCCAAACCCAAATCCTTATAAGTATAGGATTTTCTTCACTTTTACTGCTACCCTTGTCGAAATTCCCCTAAATTCCCTAAACCAAAAAGATTTTAATTTCATTTTCCTATCCCACTAGGATTTTAAGAGCATCCACAATGGTAGTGGACTTAAAGACCATTTCTTAACTGCCACATCATGAATTTTGATAAAAACTAGGTAAGAATAAACTATCAACAATGGTAGTGGACTTTAAGGAGCACTTCTAAGACAATTCTTTTAATTTTAAATTATAATCAATTAAAAATATAAAACAAGCCATGTTAAATTGCATTCATTGATTGGTTGTATTTGCACAAAAAAAGAGGCAAGCAACTCCTTAAGTAAGGAGCAACTCCTTATTAAGGAGTGGTCCTTAAAACTCCACAATGGTACTCCTTCAATAAAGAGTGCTCCTTATTAAGAAAAGTTAATTTAAGGAGCTACCATTGTGAATGCTCTAAGGTTCTAGCGTTGACAGTTGAGTCGACTTGAGGTTTACAAGTAGTTTGGTTGGTCTGAGGAGGTGATTGAGGGTTTTAGGAGGCAGCCGGCTTCTGTATCCAAGATCACTGATGGTAGAGACTCTGGTCAATAAGATGGGGTACCATGTTTCAAACATAGTGCAATGGTTAATAGTTTTTTTGTTGAGCTTAGAGAAGACAATTTGTCCTAGTGTGCTGTTTACCAAGCTCTGCTTTTGAAGGGCTTTGTTTAGGAGAATCTCATCTGTACTAAGTGGCTTATTTGTTCAAAGAAGGCGTTTCTTGATAGGTTTTTGCTCTGTCATAACAAGGAAGCGCTGAGCTGTTGAAGCTGTATAGGAAAAAGGGTAGGGCTATTGAAACGAGAGGTAGACGGGACAACCAATCTTTCATAGAGCCAATGATGGGTCTGCTATTCTGCTGCCCACTGCTAATTGCTAAATGCAGTTCAATTTAGAACGCTAACAGATGATTAAACTCGGTATATATGCACAATCATGGGCGATCACCATTTCTCCAAGATCAAGATTTTCGGGACTTGTCAGAAAGGATAGATGATAGGGTATTGTTGGTTAAGAACTCTCCCCTGCTGACATTTATGCTTTAATTTCTGTTTCTTTTTTTCTTCTTTTGTTCAGTAGTGTATAGGAAATTTGATGTATAGGAACATGTAATTGATGTAACGCTGTCAGCTTTAGCTTACGCAACATATATCATTTGAGAAAATGAGAAAAGAAGAAAAGAATTTGACTGCCGGTTGGCTCACATCATTGAGCTTTGATTTGAATACCTCTGCCTGAAATTCTGAGATTTTAATTGTTTGGTTGGTTCCAGTTGTACAGCGAGTAATATAGGCTCAATATCTATTCATCCATTAGGCTGCAGATTTAAATGCATCAACTTTTACTGATTTGCAACAATTTGTTATCTAATCTACAGAGACCGAGGGTGACAATTTAAGAGACGATTTGCCTGAAAACTTCGATAACAGGTATTATGTGTATTCTGTCTATTAACTTCTGAAGCTAAAGTTTTGTGTTTGTTTGCTGTCCATATTCATCAGCAATCTACTATACATTCGTATTTCTCTACAGGGAAGAAATAATAACAGCTTTACCGAGCTATGAAGAGCCCTACATTAAAGTTCCCAAGATCTTGAACAGAGAATAGAGGTCCACCGGTAACATTTGTCGACTTCCCTCCCTTCCCGAGTCCAAATTCTTTTTCTTAGCTTTTCCGGGCATCCTTTTATTGCATCCGTTTTCTCCGATAGTGACTGACTTTCCCATGCTGGCTCTGGAGCATATACACAATTTCATTCACATTCTCATACATGCTTCCCAGGTGATCATCATCCAACTGACAGCAAATTGTTTGAACCATCGGGAATGAGTGGATTAGCTATTCTATTTGAAGTGATTATCATTGTAGTTCAAAGCTCATCTTGATGTAATTAGCTTCGTAATGGCTTGTAGCTTTTACTTCAATCTTCACTGTACCATCAAGATTTTCGCTTTGTTAATGGTATCGTTTTCTTTTTAACGTGTAAATACTGCTACTCCTAGAAAATGATCCTTTCATACACAAAAAACGTATACGTGTATGGGTTGTCTAAAAACTATAAACTGAAATCTCATTGATTCTGAAGAATGAAGAATAACGAGAATAGGAGATCAATTTTCGTGATTTTACAGAAATCCTGAAGATTAAAAATTGTATAGGAAAGCTTCAAAGTTCATTTAATCTCAGAAGTTGTAGGGCATCCTCTACCTGATGGCCACTTATTTGTTCCCAACCGGCACTTACTTTAAAAGCGTCTACTTATTTGTTCCCAACTGGCACGCACTAGGCGGAGAAAAACACAGATGCAATGGGGACAGAAGTGATGCTCCAATTGAGCCTCCTCATCTTCGGCCTGGGCATCCTCAACCTGATGCGCCACTTCCCAAAACAAGCCTCAACCCAGCTCCGGTCGAAATCCCGCCCCAGTATTCAATTCGATCGCCACTTCATTTCTGGGGCCCAGTTCTTGACCCGAGCTCGTTCCCTTCAACACAAGCACAACAAAGCCACGTCTTTCAGCCTCGCCAAATGCGCCGCCGCCGAGGCTGACAAAGCGTTGACCCTTCAGCCGAGAGACCCGACTGCTCACATCCTCAAGGCCATGGCCCTTGATATTATGGGCCTCAGGGGCCCGGCCCTGAGATCGCTCGACGTGGCTCTTTCTCCGCCCATCGTTAAGGGGCTGTCGGGGAGAGACAGGGGGGACGCTCTGTTTAAGAGGGCAGAGTTGCTGGTCGCTATGAATCGGAGAAGGCGAGTTAACTCGGCTATATTGGACCTGGTTGAAGCGGTGAAGCTGACCTGTGAAAACGCTGACGCTTTTTGCTTACTGGGACGGTGTTATGAGATGAAGGGCGCGAATGAGGAAGCTGAGCACGCTTTTAGGGTGGCTTTGAAGATTGATCCTGGGCTAGTTGAGGCTCACACTGGGTTGGGCCGTTTAGGCGTATGAAGTAGGGTATTCAGTAACTAGCATTAGCTCTCGGTTAGGACACTAATTTATATGGAGAAATGTTATTTTGTTGCTAAAAAAAAGTTGTAGGCCATAAACAACTAACAATGATTTTAATTAGAGTGATAGGTGGCATGTTCATAAGATTATGAACAAGGTAGGGATCAATTTGCAATTAACAAGATCAACACTTCTTTTTTAAGTGCAACCAACACCTTCTCTCAATAGAAAACGAGTCGGCTTATAGCAAACCAACCCAACACTTCTTCAAATGCAACCAACACCTTTCTTCTCCGAACCACCCTTTAAACACCTCCTCCTTTGAACTACAATGATAATCACTTAAATATTGGGAGATGAGGGTGAAACTCATCATGATTATTGAAGGAGGAGCTAAGAAACATCTCTCAATTTTCTGGTGAATCTTTATATGAATATTGGGAGAGGTTCAAGAAGTTGCTAACTAGTTGCCCCTACCACCCTCACAAAGAAGGAGATCTTGTGTCATATTTCTTCGATGGTTTGTCCGTTGAAAACATGAGGATGGTCAATGCCGCTTGTAATGGGTCGATTGCCAACAAGAGCCCTAAATATGTCATGGCATTGTTTGGAGACATGACTAATGGGACGAGAAAATTCAGTGTGAGAGAAATGGCAAGGGTGCAAGAGCCTCCAAATCCAGAAACCCCCAAACTTAAGGAGCAAGTTCAAGGTTTAGCTTCTATGATGAAGGAGCTAATGAAGGGGAGACTGCATCAAGTCAAAACTTGTGGGGGTGTGTTCATTGGAACATCACACCAATGCATTCCCTCAAATCCAAGATGAAGAGTTTGAGGAGGCTAAAACCATAGGTTATCAAGGAGGACAAGGCCAAGGTTTCCAAGAGAATAGAGGCTACTAAGGTGGTCAAGGTTTCCAAAGAGGACAAGGTAATGAGAAGAAATATGATCCATACTCCAAGACTTACAATCTCGGGTGGAGAGGCCATCCAAACGTTAGATGGAGAGATGGTCAAGTTTATGCATCAAATCCTCAAGGTGGCCAAGGTGTGTATCAACCGAACCGTCAAGAAGGGCAACCCTAATTCCAAGGAATCAAGGGCACAATCGGGTGTCACAACAACCTTACCCAAGTGATGAATAGTCATCTGACCCTCGAGGAGGAAGACCGAGGTCGGAGCACGAGGAGCTCATGCATGCTATAACAAACATGGTCACTGACTTGGAAAACCGAACCGCATCTAGAATCACAAACATGGAGGACTGCTCTTCCGAGAGGTTCAAGAGTTTGGAAATCCAAGTTAGTCAAATAGCATCCTCCATGGCCTTATTTGAAGCTAGGGATTCTGGGAAACCTCCATCACAACCAAAGTTAAATCCCCGGCCTCATAATGCTACTACTATAATCTTGAGGAGTGGAAATGAGATCAAAGACCCCGAGAAAATTGTGAAGGTCGGGAAGGAGATAGAAGATTAGCTAGTGGTGAAAGATAAAGAGTCAAGGAGGTGGCCACTCAACCACCGTAAAAGCGTGAAATCGAGAAGGTCCTTCCACCACCACCCTTTCCGGTAGCTTTGCGGGACAAGAATAGCAAGGATGAGAACATATCACTTTTTGAAGTCTTCCGCAAGCGTGAGGTAAATATTCCTCTCTTTGATTCTATTTTTCAAGTGCCTAGGTTTGCTAAATTCCTTAAGAAATTATGTACCCCTATGAGAAACAAAACTTTGAAAAATGGTGAGAATATAAAAATTGGTGGTCAAGTGTTGGCCCTTTTTCAAACCAAACTTTCCCCTAAATGTGATGATCCAGACATGTTTACCATTCCTTGCATCATAGAAGGCAAGAATTTCCAAAATGTCATGCTAGATCTAGGAGCATCAATTAATGTGATTCCCTAGATCTTGGAAAATTGCATGAAATGGGGTTAGTGATCCAATTGGCCAACCGTTCTAATGCATACCCTAGGGGAATTGTGGAAGATGTTTTAGTTAGGGTTGATAAATTGATTTTCCCGGCCGATTTCTATGT
>JAULKM010000012.1:10110967-10127387 GCA_032355605.1 Rubia tinctorum | reverse complement strand
CCGTGCCCTCCGGCTTGCTATCTTGCCAGCCTGCTGAACAGACAAAAAAAAACCCACTCTATGAAAACCCGGTGCAATGAAAAAGAAGAAAATAATCCTCGGTGTTTGATAGCAACCCAAAAGCAAAAATGGGAATTTTTCTGTTAAGGAAATGGTTGAAATAAGGTATGGAGAGTTTGAAAATTTATCTAGTAACGGAATAGGATGACGATGTGTAGGATTATTATTGTTACAGCATCCAAAGCCTGTCCTTTTCCCACACCAAGTTCCATAAACTATGTAGCAGTGAAAAAGAAATGCATGGTGAGTGAGTAATATTATTGTTACCGTTGGAATAGAAGTGATCGGAGTAGTAGTAAGGGTGGTGGGAGTCGGCGGAGGAGGCGGCGGCGTCGAAGGGAGGGATGAATTTGATGGTGGCCGGAGAAGAGGATGTGCTCAGCATCTCCATGGGAGATAGGGAGAAGGAAAGCCAGTTGTTTTCTGGGGCCATTTGATTAATTTGACTGGAGAGGGTTACTAATTTTCAAAGCAATGGGCTCATCTCAGAGGTCAACAAAAGGACATGCAAATGGAGAAAGATATATAGAGAGGAGGAAGCGGAGGAAATGGGAGATAGCTGGACTACTGGGTGAGTCGCAGAGGAGGAGGTGATGTGGATGAATATAATGGGAGCAATGAGCGGTTTCGTCTGCCATCCGGGCGTTTTACGCACTCACACTCTTTTTTCTCTTTTTTTTCTTCCTATTTTTATTAGAGTCGGTCTCTTGAAAGACGGACTTTACATAAGTCATGAAAAGACCAAAATTTAAAGTGTACATTAAAAAAAATAAGATAAAATTTTCGGGTTGTATGAACCGGGTTATAAAATTTATAACTACCACACGTTGCATAATAAAACTTTAATATTGCAACAAAGACATTTTACCTTTTATTATTATAATTAAACTCGTCTTTTCATAAGTCTATGGAAATACCGTCTTTCCCAAGAATTTGCCCTTTTATTTAGGTTTAGTATTTTTTAATACTTATTAAGATAAGATGACGAGATATTTGAAGAAAAAACTATTTTTACATTATAATCCTTTGTCTTACTCTCAAAAAAACTGTTTTTACATTATAATCTCTTGTCTTGCTCTCTCTAGTCTCTTCCGTTCATCTATCATAGCTCATCCGTATATGGAATTATGGGTTTAGATATTTGAATTTAGATGATTGAAATAAATGTACACTGCTACGAAGTACGCTTAATCTAACACCATCAAAGTGTTGCTTTATGTGCTAAAAATACTAGGTTGGACCTTTTGCAACACTTTTAGATGATGTTGCATTAAATCTAAGTTATCTAACTCAACACTTTTCAAGATTTAAGTAACATTTTTCAAATGTTCAACAACACTTTATTATCTATTATAATATTTTAATAAGTGTCGTTAGAAAAGTGTTATGGTAGCTCTCATTTGTTGTAATGGGATGATATCGAATTTAGAAAATAAAAAGTAGATTGATTGGGAAAAAAATCTTGTCAAACATAAAAGTGTCTCAATATTTTTTTTAAAAAACAGCTCTAAATGTCATATTAAACTAAACTGAGGGAGCACTTAAAAACGAAACACTTTTCTGTTTAATTGCATTTCAATTCAGTATAATTCAGTCTGTTAATTTTAATTTGATAATATTAGCTTAATACTTGTATATTACTATTTTATTTTTGATATATATGAGTTGATTTTAGTTTAACTCGATTTATTTCATTTCAAAACTCAATAGGGTGAAAAAAATAACCTTAAAATTCTTACTTTTATTTTGGTAATAAAATTCTTACTTTTAATTTGCAACAAGTTTATTAAAGTAGATAAAATCGGAGAAAGTTGAATATAAAATAAAAGAACGTGAATTTTTTTTTCAGTGCATGTGAAAAAATTATATATGTATAGATGAGGGTTAAATGTAAATTCGCTAATCATCAGCTACTACAACCTCCAAATAAATAACGAAAAGTAAGGAGGAAGTTAGCTGCTAACTTGTGCTAACATTTACAAATTTAGAAAAAGCAACATTTTCATCGGTTTATAAACAGTACACAGTAATTTTTAACTTAAATGTTGTAATCTTTTATAAAATTTAAATAATGTACTCCCTTCGTTATTCTATTAATGGCACCATAGGTTAGATGTTTGAATTTATGTGAAGAAAATTAGTGGATGAAATTGAATGTAGAAAGCAAAAAAGTAGAATGGGTGGATGAAATTGAAGAAATTTTACCAAAAATGGAAAGTGAGCTAGTTAAAAAGAAACTTCTCAATTAGGTAAGTGTGCAACAAATAGAGGAACAGATGAAGTATTTTAAAAGTTAAAACAAGTAATAATATGTATTTGAATGTAAAAATATAAAAAATATAAAATAATTTTCTAAATTTTAAATTTATAAATTTAGTATGTAATTTATCGAATGTATTATATAATTTAAAAATTAAATGACATGTATATAAACTTATTTCCAGGCCAGATCCACTCTACAAATATTCATTAGACTTCATCTACATAAATTTAAAACACTCACATAAAAATTTCCTGCGTACAATGTAATGTAAGGGTAAAGGTGAAAGGCAAATCTTTCGGGGGGTGGGGGGAACAGCAATAAGAAAGAAGTAATTCAGTCTGTCCTCACACAAAATGTAATTTTTTTATTATATTTTATATTGAGTCCGTATATTGAAAGACGGTTTTTTCATAAGTTATGAAAATATCAAAATTTAAACTGAAAATTAAAAGAAATCAAATTAAAAAATTTAGTTTGAATTAATCTGGTCATTAACTTATAACTATTATACGTTGCATAATAAACTTTTAATATTGCAATTAAAAAAATTTATCTTCGTATAATTCTAATTCAACCCGTCTTTCCATATGTTTATGGAAAGATAATTTTTCCCAAAATTTTGCATTATATATTGAGTCTGTCTCTTGAAAGACGGTTTTTCCATGAGTTATGGAAAGACCAAGATTTAAACTATAAATCAAAATAAATCAAAATAAAATTTTTGGGTTGTATTAATCGGATCATAAGCATATCACTCATAAATGTTGCATAATGAATTTTTAATATTGCAACTAAAACTTTTTACATTTCTATAATTCCAATTCAACCTCGTCTTTCCATACGCATATGGAAAAACGTTTTTTTCCCAAGAATTTGGCTTATATATTTATGTTGGAGAGCGTTTTGCCTCATGTTATAATGGTTGAATTAATTAAAGCAAATTTCGTTTCGAATTATAATTATTTATAGTTTAAGATACATTTCATTAAAAATTAAAATTATGAAAATTTCATTGCAATAAATTTAAATAAATATTATTAAATTATAACATTAATTATATTAATTATAAAATAATTTTATATAACTATTGGTGTGAAATTAAGTGTTTGTGCTATATTTTATATTAATTAAATATTCTTTTATAATAGTGCAAAATCAAAATTTACAAGTTAAATTGTCCTGGAAGAAGTAGAAGTCCAGATTTATATTATTTTTGAAATAAAAAATAATAAAAATATTTTTTTTAATCTATCTAAAAATAATTAAATAACACAAAAAACAAAATAGTTCCTAACATTTTAATTTTGATAGTCTATAAAAGTAAGAGAAAGTCCCGTGTTAAACGACTAATGATTAGACCAATCATGAAAAATCTCATTTCAATAACTTTTAGAGTCAAATTATAATTATTTATATATAGCGATACATTTTAAAAGTTTTCCAAATTATAGGAAACTTGTTGCAATAAATAATAAATTATCGCATTAGTTATATCAATTATAAAATAACCTCATCTAACGATTAGTCGGTTTAAAACAAAATTTTGTGTAAAAGAAAACTAAACCGATCTCAAAATTACTATAATCTTTGCTTTCTTATTATATATGTATATATATATATATCAGTAAATTTAAGTCATATTTGATTATTGATAACTTTAATTATGATACATAAAATCTTAATATTTAATAAATACATTATGAATCTTCAATAAAGATCATCTTAAAAGGGAAAGGGTATTAGTGGATAAATGTAATAATAATACGTGTAACACAATGTTAAAATGACACTAGCAAATATTGTGTCTTTATTATAATGAATATTCAGTAAAATTATGGCTAGTATTCCCTCCGTTTCACTGGGTTTTGCAAATTTAATATTTTGTATATATTTTTCTAAAATTGTCACATTTCCTTTAACGGCAAAAAGTGGAATCACTTATTAAATTTTTTACTCTCTTGACTCAATTTTCTTTACACATTTCATCTTTAAAAAAAGTAACACATAAACTTATGGTGTTAAACATAATAAAATGGAGGGAGGATTAAGTTATAGTGTGAGTTTAAAATTTACTTGGGGGATTAAAAAATTATTAGTAATAAAAAAAGAAGTGATGAGCAGTGACTTTTGGCACTGCGCGGAAGAAAATTTGTCTGCGAACAACGTTGCGGAAGATCCGGGCTGGCGGACAATTTCGTTTTCCTTCTTACTTTATTTTTTTTCTCTTGGCTTATAGGAGTAGTCTAGTAAGACCGTGTTTTCATAAAGTACTGAACCATCAGCATTTTTTAATTTAAATCTTTTATTTTAACTATAATATTTAAGAATATTCATCTTTCTTAAGCTAATGAAATAATTTCGGTATTTTTTATCTTAAATTTTGTATTTTAAAATTTAAATGTGCAATAAATTGTGCTCAAATGTAAAAATAAAAAATATGTATTAAATATGTACAATTTGTAAGTTAAAGAATACAATGTTTAAATGAAAAATAAGTATTTAAGTAAAAAATGTTAGTAGTGTTTAATTTTAAAAAAAAATCAGTGATTGTTCAATACATTTAAAAAAGGCTGTTATTAAGATCTTCTCTTTTACTTTTGAACATAAACATTGTAAGTTATAATTTAAATATTATTCTATCTGTAAATACAAAGTTTTGTTTTGAACCTGTTAGACAAGATCATTTTATAGTTGATGTAACTAGCCAGATGATTTGGTGTTTGTTTGTATTTATTGAACGAGATTCGCATATTTTTGATAAATTTTTACAATGTATCGCGACGTATAATAAATTATAATTAGGCCATAAAATTAATTGAAATGAAATTGTTCTTGATTAATTTAACAGTTAATTGATTTAATAGGATACGTTCTTCTTTTATAAATAGGAGACGTTCTTCTTTTATAAATCATCTATTGTCTCCACATTCAAACATAACTAATCATTTCTTGTATGTAGTTAAAATATGTAATAAAATAAGTTAAAAAATATTATGAAAAGGCGACTTTCGTAAGACCGTCTCTTCCTTTTTGCTTTTATTTTAGTCCTGGGACATTGCGTTGGTTAATTCTTATCAAGTACAACGTCTTCCCTAAAAATTTCTACTTCAACTATTTTATTGAATGTGACACACTTTTTTGGTTATTTTTGTGAATTTGACAAACTTTCCTTTTATAGCAATATTAGTTCAATTTCATCCACTCATTCTACTTTTTTTATTTCTAAATTTAATTGCATCCACTCATTTCATTCATCTAAATCCAAACACCTAGAGTTAGTACAAATTAGGGATGTAACGAATGTAGTACAAATTAGGGATTTAGAATTCACATTCTCTCTATATATATTTTTTCATCTCCAACATATTCCCTACTATAGGTAAGCTAACATTTATTGACATAATTGTTTATGTAATGGTTAATTTTGAAAAGAGTGTTGGTCCAACAAATTAATACTACAAAAAGGTTAATAATCATCAATTGATAGTGAAGACTTAAACTTTCGGTTTAAAACAATGTCAAATTTGATGCATTCAAGAAATATTGCATTAAATCTTCCTTTCCTAAAATTTTATTCTCTATACAAATACGGGGAAGCAAATATCCTCAATCATCAAAATCCTTATTTTAAAAAATAGGATAGGGAAAATATTGGAGCTAAAAAAACTATCCAAAATCATTGAAAATCTCTATTATATGGAATCTGTTTGACTTGCTCTTAATCAGCACTTAGGTTTTCGCCACTTATCAGAGTAAATTACTTCAATGTAAAATAAACCTTAATTTTGCAAAAGTAAACCTTTGCTCTTTGAAAACTGATAGTACCATCTCTATTCTTTTGAAATTTTTTGTTTGACTTTGTTAGAATAAGTTTGACTAAGTGTTTTATTAATATAAAAAATAAATATATTATCATATGATATTTTGTCGAATCTCTTGTAATTGTTTTTAAAAATTATTTATAATATAATTCTAAGATATACATTGTGTATATATTAAGTAGTAAAAGAAAAGGTAAGGCGAAACTTTTTTTAAAGGCTCGAAGTATATCTTCTTTGCCCCAATTTATTTTTAATTTTGGTATTTTGAAAGTACAAAATTCACTGTTTCATGGTGACTAATATCGATGAATATGTAATATAAGAAATATAAAATTCATATTTAAAAATACTATATAATAAGATTTTACATGTATCATTTCCTAATTTATAAGAAAAGTAAGAATAAAATTTTATATAGTACTAACATTTTACAGTTAATATATATATTTAGTTTAAAAATAAAAGGAAAAATGCAAAAATAACCCTATTAAATATTGAAATGGATAAATAATCCTGTAAAATTTGAAAGTGCATATCTAACCCTATGTTTTGAAGAAAGTGTGCAGATATACCCGGCGTTGACTAAATGAATTCAGGCGTTGACCTAACATAAACAGACAAAAATACCCCTAAGTTTAAAACTAAAAAATTTGTGACCATTATACCCATAGGCTTTGCCACCGGCCAACGCTAGCCAACGTCAAACCACTGTCGCCGCCGGCTGATGGTGGCCTCAATAATTTTATTAATAAGACAAGATTAGATCGGCACTTTAGTAACAAATACAAGGTTAAATTAGCACTTCTCTAAAAATTATAGGGTCAGATAATCACTAACATAAAATATATATTTTTGAGGAGAGATCACTCCTTAAAAATATGCATTCATTACATCTTCATGATCTTCTTTTTCCTGAAAAATGATAGATTTCATTAATCATTGGTAAAGTACAACTTCATAATCTAATGTATGACGAATATATTTATAATTTGTATGTTAATTTCTAATTAATTTTCTAATTAATTTTTACTACTCCTTCTATCTCAGATAAATTGACACATTTTAGTTACTTTAGTATCTTTATTCGTGTGTGTAATAAAAATCTGAAAAATAATAATTTAAAAATATACATGATGATGAATCCAACATTTGACATGATAATAGTCTTGCACAAATAATATGAGTAATAGAATTTAATGATCGAATTTGACTTAGTTTGACTTTCAAAAGTCAAAATATGTCAATTTATTCGGTTTTCATAATGAAAAGTTGATTATGTCCCTAGCACTATCTGAGTAGCAATATATGTCTATTTCTAATTACAAAATTATCGAATTTCGTAAGGGAATTATTTGCCTAAATTTCTAAATTTCTTTCAGAATGTATTTACCAAAGTTTCGTACTTTCGTAACGAAAACATACAAATTAAAAATATATTTATGATATATTAGATTATGAAATTGTAATGAAGGCATATTTATAAGGAGTGTACTCTCCTCAAAAAGATAATTTTTTATGATAGTGTTGATCTAACCTTATCATTTTTACTTAAGTGCTGATTTAACTCTCTATTTTTTACTTAAGTGTTGATCGAACCATGTCTTATTAATAAAAGTACTTATCTAACCCAGTCACCATCAGCCGGTGCCGGTCCGACGATGGCAACCGGCGTTCACCGATGTTGACCACCCCTTGACTGGTGGAAGGGTTTGAGCTCTTTTTGTGAAGCGTAATATCATCTTTTTATATTTAAAAAATCAAAGGGTTATAATGGTCATTTTAAAGAATTTCGACCACAATTTGGTTTTCAGGGTTAGATTGACACTTTTCACCAACCCATAGAGTTAGATTTGCACAATCATATTTTACAAGGTTATATTTGCACTTTCAACCAAAAATAGGGTTAAAATTACAATTTTCTCAAAATAAAAATACAAAGATAAAATTAGAACAGATTGAGTATGCAGTATAAGCAAGTATACGTCTCTAGATATACTTCAAAAGAGTAAATTTAATACAATTTGATGATCAGGATACTAACCCCCTTTGTTTTTTACATTTTTTAACATTACGAATTAAATTTTTACAATTCCTTTTTATTAGGATTATATATACATATATATGTGTCTCAATTATTGCTTATATGCTAATATAATTTTGAGTTTTCTAAAGTGCTCATGTAACTCTTTACCAACATTGATTTGGATAATTTAACCTCTCTGATTATTGACCGGCATTGATTTAAAAATTTCATGCAAAGATTCAATGCAAAATGCCATAAATATTTTAGTTACTATTGCCAAATTTTTTGAAAGAAAAATATGATTTTTATTTTTCGAAAAGTGCCCATAGAACCTTTAATCAACGTATAATTTTTTTTTAAAGCACCTGTATAACCCTAATTTAGTAATTAGCAATAGTTTATAACTTAACTCCTCTCACCATTTTCAGTCAAAAATAAATGGCAAAATTAGTATTGTTTATTTGGTGACCCTAACCCATTGATTTCATCCACACCCAAACAAAACCACGTCTCCCACCAACGCCAACCAACTCAACAACACCCTTGTTGTGCAGCATCACCATTAATTTCAAAATTACCATACACATTCTTCTTCCTATTCCTTACCCTACCACCACTCTTTCACATTTGGTCCCCTTCCTCTCTTCCTGCTATCCCGGATCTACTTCCTCCTTGTGTTTCCATCGAATATCTTAAACGGCCCCTAATAAACGCCACACACTCGGATTCTTCATATTTTTCGCCTTCCCTTACAAGAACCACACTAAATCGTCATTATTTTGGAAATTCGTTCCTAGTGATTTTAGCCACAACATTATTGTAGTTGCGATACTTTGCTTGTTTCTCATATCGTGAGAGGAATCGAGAAGTCCCCTGGTCCAGAAAGCCCTAGCGATCGACAAATTGGGTTGAATCATAGTCGATTCCTTCAACTCTGAATATGGTCATTCCTAATAGCTCCTCCAGTTTTCTGACGACGTTGAGTTTTCGAGTGAAGATGACAGAAATTCTGATGCCACATAATTAATGTGATTATTTGTGTTCCTCCGGTTGAACCTGAACCTACTCATCTCCTGCTTCAAATGACTCACATCCCATGACTTGCTGAGCTATCTCTCTTTGATTTTTATAAAAATATATATTGATGGACAATTTGAGATCAATTGTTTGGAATGGTGATCGAAGAGTGCTCCAAAGAAGATATTCATAAGAGAAATGACGATCTTTTATGTCATTTTAACACTGTGTGACCTTAATTGATGTCGACTGCAAGCATAGACCAACTTGGTTGTAGTTGGCACGTTCGACAAACTCGAGACTATATTGTCACACATAATTATATGAAAGAATTGAGGATAGAGTGAGCACTTATTTCTTCTTTCTTTTTACCGCATTAAGATTGAGATTTATTTTATCATTTCACTATTGTTTGGTAACAATCGACATTGACTTCAAGTTTCACCCAACTTAATGTTAGTCTGACATTTTCAAAAAGCTCAAGGTCATATTAATTAGGGGTGTTCGTGGGGTCCAAGATTGGATCGGAACCAGAATCATAAAATAGATTGGACCAAGGTCCGGACCGGTTAGTGATTATTTAAGATAGGATGAGACCAAAAAAAATTCGGTTTTGGACCGGTACGGATTGGTTGGAATGAATTTTAGTAAACTTTATTATTTTACGGGAAAAAATTGTTGTTGGAAAAAATTAGTTAAAATTTTTTCTTCAAAAGATAGTAAACTGGAGTAGAAGTTATTAGAAAATTTTTACTTCGAAAATAAATATAAACTATTATATAAACTTAAATTATAAATGCATAAAAAATATACACATAAGAGTAAGTTACCGATCCATCTGGTTTGGATTGGAAAAAAATCTAGTTTGGACAGAACCGGATCAGAACCCAAAATTCTAAAAATCTTGGACCAAAAATCTGACCATAATTCTATATATCCGATTCTAGTACGATACAATCCATTTTATCGATGTACACCAATTCATGACCCTATACTAGTAACTAGTGTTATGGTAGCACTTTTTTTTTCTTATTATTACTTAGTAGATGAAACATTTTTTTTTCATTTTTGTATTGTCGTTTGTTTGATATTTTACTAATCAAGAAGGTGTTTAATTATTTTTCTCATTTAAACTTTTAAATTTCATCACGGTAAAGTATTTATGTATTGCTTTTTGAACTGTATCACAGCTATAATGGTATTGACCTTAGCTGGGGTGATAGTCTAGTTTTTACACACTTGTCCTACATGCCGTGGATTCTGTGTTTTTATAGTATGAGCTGTGCCTTTATGTCAGTGTGTGACTCTGTGCTAATTTGATTTTTACCGATTAACTCATCTCCTTATTTTCCACACTTTCCTATCTTCTGATTGCTAATGCAATATTTTACTATTTAATACCACACTTTACTATATTTAAGGATGCTCAATTAACGGGAAGCAAGTCTACCGGAAAATGAGTTGGGCTGTTGGGGGTTGGGAGGTGGCAAACTACATTTTCTTGCAAATTATATGCTCCAAAACATAAATGAGAAATTTATTTTTTCGATTTCCAACATAAAAATTCGCAATCCCTCTGTCCCATCACTATTTTTATTTTATTTTTTATACTATTCTTCATCAAAGTTTGACCACATATTTGAATAGATTTATGAACAATAATATTATCGTATGTGATATTGTTCATTTCGTCGTAACAAGTAGTTTCTAAATATCAACTTTTTATTTGTCTTTATTATACGTAGTTAAAGATATTAACGGTCAAACATGTTTTTTGAACAGCGTGATAGTGATCGCAGTGCAAATCTAAATGAGACAGAGAGAGTACATATACTATTCATTAATAAGACACTAAAAGAGAAACATGGGGAGGGAGTAGTATGTTTTATTGACTTTCCATCTACTATGAATAATTTTTCGGATAGCGCACACACACTACATAAGGAGCCTAAAAATCTTTAAAATATAAGAAAATTAGCATTCAACGCATATTAGTATGATATTTTTCAAATTGAGTTAAATTTACAAGATTTTATCTTTAATTCTTCCTAAAAGATTTTTGGGCAAAATACAAATCTGACCATATTATTTTTTGAATGTGCAAATCTAACCATGTAAAATATGAAAGTGCGATTCTAACCCTAAGTTTTTCAGCAAATGTGCCGATATAACATTTTCGTATTATTTCGGCGTTGACTTGGTGTTTTTCGACATTTACCAAATCTAAAAAGACTAAAATACCCTTAGTTTTAAAACTAAAAGTTTAATGACATAATAAGATTCTTCTTCTTCTTCTCCAAAACCAGCGCTGCCACCGCTGCTGCTTTGCCTCTCCGCACCACCACCAGCTGCTGCGACCGGAATATGGAGTTTTGCCGCCGGAATCTGGAGTTTCACCATTTCTCCGCCACTGAAACCCACACCATCGTCGCTCCTTCGCTTCACCACCACAAACCCGCCCCTACCAGCACCGATTCCCACACCTCCTCTCCGCCACCACAACCCTCCCCTGCCACCACCACATCCACCACTCAAGCCCGTATCGCCCAAAATCTGGAGGGTACTGGAGGAGCTCCTAACCACCAAATTCTCTTCTGCAACCACAACCACCCTCTTCCTGATTCCCAACACCATCATCGAATGCACCCATCGAATCAACCAAGGCCGTCCCAACCCTGACCACCAACGTCCCAGTCCTAGCCCAACCACCGTCATCCCAAACCCTAACTCCCGTCATCCCAGCCCTAGCCCCACCATCGCCATCCCAGCCCCACCAACACAGTCCTAACCCTAGTCCAATCACCGCCAAACCCAGCCATACCTCGTCGCCTCGAAGCCCTACCGACAATTGCCACCCCGCTGCGCAACCGCTCAATCTCCCATGCCACCTCTCGCCACCTCATGAACCCAAAATAATTCCCAGACCTTCTTACCACGGAAAATGGCAGTGGAAGAAGTGGAGGCGGCGTATGGCCAGATATTCATTGTCGTCGCGACGCCAGATCTTTATCGCCACCAAAACTTCAACCGCCAAAGGTGGCGTCTGATTCATCGCTTCCGCCGCCGTAGGTGGCAGAGAATAGCAGTGGCACTAGGAGGAGGGAGCAACGACACCAGGAGGAGAGGATTGTTGGAAAAAATTAGTTTTTTTGAATAGAAAAATAAGGGTAGCATAGACTTTTCAAAATTTTTATGTTTTAAAATAAGGGCACAAGAGTCAATTCACAGAAAACCGGTTAAGTTCAGGATTACGTGGTTAAATTCAGATTTACAATTCGACCAAATAATGGATTTAGAATTGCACTTTTAAATTTTTAAAGGGTAAGATTAGCTCTTTCGACTAAAATATATAATTATTTTAGCACTTAACTCGAGAGTTTTTTAAATTATAGGTGGGGGTTTGGCAAGGAAGACTATTCCGCCACCTAAAAGTCTATGAACCTTATAAGAACACGATCTCCACTATATTTTGTGAATGTGGGACAATTGTTTGTTGTTGCATATTATATTGGAAAAAACATGTTAAATCAAAACATGTTAAATCAAAACATGTACTATATTTGACAACAAATATTTCATTTATTGATCATGCATACACCGAAAAGGTTAAATTGAATGCAACATAGTTATTACATAGTATACATTAAGACGAAAACGATAAACCGTGTTTCATGCAAACATTTACAAGTGGAGTCACAATTTTAATTTGTTGCCCTTAAAACGAATCAGTGCCCTTAAAACGAATCAGTGCCCTAGCATCGTTTCCACCGTGTAAGGGTTTAGGGTTACCTCGAAAAACAGTCCTAATGCGTATGGTTATCTTGAAATCACGTAAAATCCAGAGTACAAAACGGAACAAAGTTGGAGAGAGGGAAAGTTTTGAGTTTGTGAGAAGAGACCCCAGACATGGTAACAACTGACTGGCTCAAATATAATATCAAAATAATTTGAATCAAATCATCACAAGAAAGAAAGCTATATTCAAAATCGAGTCTAACGTGATCCTACGAATCCCAATCTCATTTGAAAGACTTGAGCATGCGACTTGCGCATAGACGATGGAACATGATCTTGTAGATACACTTCGACTAGTGAATATGCGTCAAAACTTATAAACTAGTCTCCAAACTTATCTTTTTCCTACGTGGGATAGCCACTCCTGAAACACTCATTTTCTTTTCATTTATCTTTCAAATGTGTTGAGTATTAATATCACATTCACATCTAATCCATTTTTTAGAGTTTTGGAAATGGATTTTATCGCGGAGGAGAATCTAAATAATGTCACCTACCGGACCCAACCCAATTTGGATCACACTCAAAATAGTGCTTGAAAGTTGATGAAATTCAACTTTCTCCACTCATTTTCCAACATTTGTACCCACTAGAGGAGAAGCCTTGACTAAAGGCATGCAATCAAAGGCGATTCTTGAGTAACTACCTTTAATGAGGACCCAAGGGAGGTTCCGAATTTGGAACTCCCTCCCAAATCACCCCTGAAATTTTAAATGCACTTTTAAATCGATTAAATGAGGTTTCTTCCCCCCTTCGTTTATTTTCCTAAAACTAAGTACTCCATCTGCCGCTCATTCTTTTGTTCTCCCCCCTAGTTTATTTTACCTACCCAGATCCATATTTCCCTAAATTTTCTCTCCTTCGCACCCACACAACTGTCTCCCCTCACAACTCCACCGTCAATTCCTCACTCCTCCACCACCATCTCCCCAGTGAGCCCGCCTCCACCGCCCTTTTAACCCCGCCTTGAGACACCGCTAAGCCCCCATTGAGACTCCACCATTAAGACGACGCCCCCACTGCCTCCATCTTTGAGATGACGATGCCATGCCTGGCCCCCGTTGCGCCTGGCCCCTGCTGTGCCTCAGTTCCTCACATCTCCGTCCAACAACAATCAGGTCTACCAAACAACTTCTTACAATTTCAGAATCCATAATCAAGTTCTTTGGCAAAGTCCCTAGCCTAATCAGTCTTTTCTTACCCATATGTGGCAGTTTAAAGTTATTCCCCCCATTATCCTTCATGATTTCAATCATCACATTTTGCAAAGACAAGAAAACCAAGTCAATTTTTTAGGATCCTCTATTTCGAAAGCATTGTACACAGCCTCTAAAAGTCCCTCTAGGTTACTGCTAGGGGTTTCATGCTGTAAACTTTGAATCGAAGCAAAAAAACCCAGATTTATGATGTTTAAATCAGGTGACTTAGCTGGTTGGCACACCATTTTTATAGTAAAACCATCTGAATTTGCAGTTGCAATGAACTCGGGGTCATTGGAAAATATATGGGAGGGGGCATTATCTTGCTGTATTGAGATACGTTTGCTTAACCAAGCTGGCCACTTAGCTTTAATGACAGAGATGACATGATAAATCAGTTTCTTCATAATGCATTCCATATTGACCTTCTTAATTAATGTCAAAACAAGGGTTCCCCTAGGACTATTGATACCGTTTTTTGGCAGGAACATATTCAATGTAAAGAAATACCTCTATTTTACCATCAAAGACACAATTTCCCCCATGGTCAAATATAGGCCTACAAACTGCACATAAAAACATCAATTTGGGTATATAATGCTTGTTATGTTGTGTCCTATATGGTTCAACTTCTTCAGGGGCAAGTAAGTACCTTGTGGTGGATTCAATGAGGTAGAACTACTTTTCATCAATATGAATGATGTTATGCATGTCCTTGAATTGCATGTTGCACTCGATGCTTGATAAACATCATTCCATTCTTGTTAGCTTGTCTGTTGTTGATACAAATGGAAGAACTGCATTTTTATGGCTCCTGATATCCTTGTTTATCACAGCCTGGTGAACGGTGCTCTTGCTGATATGCAGACCAGCAGCTGTAGCCATGCAGGTTCTCCGCTTGGGGAGAGGTAAAGCCATCAACAATGTTGTGTCGATTGGCTTCTTAGTTGGGCATGATCTTCCATGCCGGAAGGACCTTGCAGTTATTGTTCCACCTGCAACAATCTGTTGCTTGACTCTTGCCCAAATGGTGTTGATGGTTCGGACAAAACACTCCATTGAGTTGCTACCTACGCTCGTCTGTGATGCTCCTGCTTGTCTTCACTGTTGTACTGCAGCAGAAATTGTGTTATTTGCTGCCTTTCCTCTTCTGTCAGATTCCTTCCCACTATCACATCCCTAGCAGCATTAAAAGTCCTGTGATGATCTTAGATTTTGAGGGGCCAGAATGTTTTGAAAGAGAGGAAATATGAGGGCTTTTAATGTTGCAATAAAGGGGAAGAATGTGCAGATTTGGAAAAGTGGAACAAGGCTGAAAGTTCGGGGAATGAAGCCTTTTATAGATGGCAAAAAGTTGATGCTGAACTTTTTTTTTGAACGGCCTGTCATAAATTCTTACTTTTGGCTCCAAAATTAAATTTTTTGAGCCAAATCTGAATTTCTGGTGCCAAATTAGAAATTTTGGAGGGAATGGTTATTTCGTAAAGCCTTGTAAAATTTTAATTATCACAACTTCCAAAATGTTATTGTTCATGTCCCGTCCACTGTTCATTATCGGCTCTTCACAGCTTCCTATGTACTTTTTCTACTGTAGATATTTTCCACCTCAATTTCTCTTTCTGCAAATTGAGGTGGGACAGAGCGAGTAATTATATATATTTTTCATTAACTTAATTCAGATCTAAAATGACCTATTACGACACTTTAGACCTATTATAACATTGACAATAATCACACATTAACTAAGTGTTGGGATACTAAAAAGTGTTACTATTTGTACTCCCTCCGGTCATCTAATATTGGCATACTTACCATTTATGGATGATTTTTTTAATTGGCACTTTCCTTATGTGGTAAATACTAGATTATTTTCTACCACTCAATTCACACCACTAATTTTACTTTTCAAAAAAAAATTGGGCCACCTTACAAGGGGCCAATAAAAAACCCAGAGAAGTATACTTTCACAACACTTTTGTGTATCAACATAACACAATTTTATAGTAATGTTCTACTTTTTATTTTCTACATTCAATTTTAACTACTAATTTTTTTTTACATTAATCTAAGAGCATCTACAATGTTGATTTTCCCCCACTCACCATAACTCCCACTTTTTCAATTTTTAAATAATATAATCACTCTCTCTCCTCAACTACACTCACCAAAACTCTCCTCTCCAATTTCACTCCACTATCATAACTCAATTCCACATCATCATTGTCCCCACATCATTTTCCAC
>JAULKM010000012.1:10095151-10107146 GCA_032355605.1 Rubia tinctorum | reverse complement strand
TGGAGGCAAAGTGACCAAATTTCTTACACCACTGACACTGCAACTGGTACCATTCATCGTGTAATTTGGGACAAGAAAAAGCAATATGACCTGAGGAGTAACACAATTGACACCGTGGATGATCAAAAATAGCCATAATACAAGAGACAATTTTTTTTGGAACAGTGCCGATGAACAGCGCCGACGAACAGTGCTGATGAATAGTGCCACTTTTTTTTGAAAAGGTGGAGAAGTTAGGAGTATTTAGTGAAATCTGACTGATCGGAAAAGGAGGGGAGAAGACTCGAATTTTTGTAAAAGCCAGGGAATATTTAGAGAGACCTAACTGATACCATGATAAAACGTAAAACCCACAAATCATTGTGGCTGTGGGCTAGACGCTGCGATTCGTGCATTTATTTGAGTTGGGCGAGCTCCTCAAATAAATAAAGATCCGATTTTCCGCAATCCAGAGTCTTCGCAAGGAGATTCATATCACAACACCTCCCAAAAAGCGGTATTTGCACCCATATCCCTCATCCCTCCCTTAAACTTTCTTAAATTATATTTGGAACTTCATCTCTAATTAAACTTCATAATAGTGCACATTAATCCTTGGTTTCGCTGTGAAACGGTCTCGCACATGACTTTGTCTTCTGGAAATGGAATTCACATAGAATGGGAAAAGTATAATTTGGATAATTGGAGAAACTAAACTCTTATTAAACATTTGATTAAAACATTAAAAACATCAATTGACACTATTGAAACATCAATAATACATCAAATAAAAATTTAACATTAAAAAAATAAGAAACATCAATATCAATTTTTTTAAAATGACATGCTAAAAAACTAACACATCAACCAAAACAGAAAGGTTGAAAATACACACTCCACCGCTGTTGCATTTGAAATAACTTCTTTGACGTTCCACTTCTATCCATTGATATTTTTTTACAAAATAATTTACAAATGTAAGATCATACGTGTCACTTTATGTATATTACGGATGAACAAGACATAAACATCAAACATTGATAATTTAAATCGAATGAATTCAATAAATCATCATTGGCCCAACAAAACATATACAATTAGCATATAAAATTCGAAACATCTAACTTAAGTTTTATGTCAACTTGTGAAAATTTCAATCGCCATAACTATCGAACCATCAAACATCATTCAATACAAAAGGGTTCAAATGGCCTAAAAAATTGCTATCATAAAAAAACTGAAAAATTCAAATCAAGATAAAACATCAATAACAATCAAGTGCCTCAAAACTAACAATCAACCATCATAACTAAAAAATCAATATCGAACAATACATTCTAAACAATCAAATTCTTTTTCCCCCCGACTTCTTTCCCTTTACTGCCGCCTTTCTCACAAATTTGCCTTCTTTTGCTGGTTTTGAAGAGGATGACTCTCATACTCCAATGCACAGACCAAATGTCGACTATGGTCCACTGTTCAAGGGAACACCTTCTGGAGGATGATTCCTAATAGCATTTTTTTAATATCTCATAAATGATATCGTAGAGCTCTGGCTTAGAAAGTATTCCTGTGAAATAAATATAAAACTTCACATACAGTAATTAAAGCATCAATATCCGAAATTAAAATATCACAATAGCACACATAACATGACTGACAACTACATTATGAAACATCAAATACAGTTTTTAAAACATCAATATCAAAATTTTAAAACATCAAATTGTACACACTAAAATATATAAAAAAACAAAACTGAACATCAGTTGCATACTTAAATATGATAACACCACAAGCATCAAACAGTGAAATTATAACATTACACCAACACACATAACAATTCTTAGAGCTTAAACATAAAAGACCAAAGATAGAAATTGAAACATCAACCACAGTATCTAAAACATCACAACTAAAAAAAAGAAAATTTACAGTTCATACTTCATTCTCGATTACAGTAACAATAGGCAAGTGTTCTTAGATATCTAAGAAACAACAACAACAACACAAACATTATCACAAATTGCAACAAAACTGTGAGATATCACATCCAATCAAAATTGCACATCAATTGCACACTTAAGCATGCAAATACCACAAGCATCAAACATTGAAATTAAAACATCACATACAGTAGTAAAAACATCAAAATATGAAATTAAAACATCACAATAGCACACGTAACATGACTGACAACTACATTATGAAACATCAAATACAATATTTAAAACATCAACCACGATATCTAAAACATCACATATAAAAAATAACAAAATTTACCAATCCTCCTTCCTTCTTGATTGCAACAACAGTGGGCAAACATTTTTAGACATATAAGAAACAACAACACAAAAATTAGCACAAATCGTAACAAAATCCTAAGATATCACACACAATCAAAACTGAACATCAATTGAATACTTAATCATGAAAACACCATAAGCATCATGCGCTGAAATTAAAACATCACATCAACACAGATAACAATACTTAAAGCCTAAAACCTGAAACATCAAACTGAAAACGAGAAACATCAATACATGTACCTAAAATATTACTGTTGAAAATTAAGAAAAATCCTCCTTCTTTCTCGATTGCATCAACAGTGAGGCAAATCTTTTTAGACATCTAAGAAATAGCATCAGCAACACAAATATTAGCACAAATCTGTAAGACCAACTCACAAAACAAAAAAAAACAAAAAAACACTCAAATATTACTCAGTATAACCTACACAAACCCTAAAATATCACATGAACCAAATAAAGTAAACATACAACAAAATATACCTAAAAAACTGAGCAAAGACATTACCTTCGAAAATAAACACATAACGAAGCTTGTATTGTGTTTGGCCGCCAGAAACCGAAGCTATATCGGAAATTTTTCCAAAAACTCCAAAAATCTCAATGAACCACTGCGAACAAGAAAGGAGGAAGAAAAATGGAGAGGATGTACGGTTAATTGGAAGAAAAGGAGGTCGAATTGAAGGAAGATGGAAGAGAAATGGAGAGGAAAGAGAAGAAGGAGGTTTACGCTGAAGAGGAACCCGCTCCGTTATCTCAACGTGCTTCCCCCACTAGAAACCAATCCCTCCGGATTCCTCTCCACCAGATATCGGGGCCTCCTAAGTCATTCAGGTGAACAATGGATAGGTCGTAGGCGGCTAGGCAGTTGAAGCTGGGGGATGAGTAGACATGGATGTAGGTGAGCACTAGGAGGCAGTCAAGAGTGACGCTGAGGGTTTCAAAGACAGGGGAGGAGTAATTGGACGGGATGGAGGGGGATCGAAGATGAGAGTTTCAGAGACACCAGAGACGGAGAGGAGAGGGTTTTAAAGACACCGGAGATGGAGAGGAGAGTCAGGCGGGGGAGGGTTTCAGAGGCAGAGTAAAGCGGGAGAGGGAAGGGAAAAAGAAAAAGGAACAGGAAAACAGAAAGGAAGAAGGAAAAAAAAGGGAAAATGAAATTTAAAAAGGAAAATGAAAAATGACCATCTGCCCTTAAACTTAATGTTTTTTTTTACCAATTTGACGCTTTGACCTGACAAAAGGGTCATGATTCAACAGTTTTGTTAGATGAGGGGTTAAAAGTGTTCAAAATGAAGATAAGAGGTCAAAGGTGAATGATGGAGGAAGTTCCGTGGTTTTCCACATCGTTCGCTAATTTTATTATAATATTATTTAGAATAAAAGTGTACATATGTTACAAAATTAAACATACAATGTTCTAAAAATCTATGAAATATTATACCATCGTATTTATACCCCTTCCCCTTCAACGAAGTGTTAGATTGCCATCAAAGTGTTTGTCAAAATGTTTATTTTCATTTGTAAAAGTCATCATTTGAACCTCACAACTTTTAAGTTAAAATAATCATCTTTTAAATAAACAAAATGCAGTCTGTTTTCATCGAAAATCATCAATTAAAATAAAAAAAATTAACTTAAGATCTTACATATTAATTTAATATATGTGCCTTTTAAAAACTTTAATTTTAAAACTAGAGAAAAGTGCATTTTGAACTTTACAATTTTTTACATCCTTGTAAACTTTGAAAGTTCAAATATAATCTTGAACTTCGCTGACCAAAATGTCAACGACCAATTTAAGCTGAAATTTATAAAAATATGATTATACCCCCACTAAAAATAAAACAAAAAAAACAAAAAAGGAAAAGACAACTTTAATCCCAACATAAAAAACCTCTCCCTTGCAAATTGACCGGTAACGACAATTCCCAGAAACACCTCCCCCCTTCAAATTCACTCGAACTGAAAATACTCCTCCCTCTGGATCTCAATCGACTTTCCACTCGCTTGCATGTGAATCACCACTGTTTCCTCCTCCGAACGCATGTCCCCGTGAAAGGAAACCAGCCGTCGCCAGTCAACAAAAACCGATCCAACGTCCTCTTCATTTTTCCTCTCCGCTATGTGGCACCACCCCACCTGCGTGGTGACCTGCTCGGTGTCACGGTTATCAGAGATCATTTCACCAAAACCCATTTCGTCGTTCAACGGTTTTTGGTTCACCGCTGGAATGCGTGGATGAAAGGGCTAGCTTTGGTGGCTGGGATGGAAGGGTTAGTTTTGGGATGGGTGGGTGTTAGGGTTTGGGCTCAAGCAGTTAACAGTGGTTCGGGGTTTTGGTGATGGGGGCCAATTGAATGAATAGCCATTGATTAAAAGCTGGTGGTGGCATCGTGATGGCGGCAACAGAGGAGGGGGCGGTGATGGTGGACGGGTTAGCGGTGGTGGGTGGTGGGTGGTGGTTTCCCTTTTGAAAGTTTGAAGGTTTGAAGATTTTTATCGATTTGAATGAGTAGGTTCATGTGGAGGGCTGGGTAGAGGAGGGGAAGCGGCTAGCGGTGGCGTACGACGGGTGGTGGCTAGTGGGCGATTCGGCTGTGCCGAGGTGGCCGGCGGTGTTTAAAGAAGAAATTTAGGAGTAGAATGGTCATTACATTTTTAGTTTTAATGTTAGGGGTATTTATGTCTTTTTAGGTTTGGTCAACAGCTGATTTCATTGAGTCAATGCCGTAATTCAGTCAAAATGGGTATAACTGCACAATTTTATAAAAACTTAGAATTAGTTTCACACATTCAAGTTTTACAAAATCATATTTGTACGTTCAATATTTAATAGGGTTATTTATGCAATCTATCCTAAAAATTATTAGTAATTTATGTATTTTAATTTAACATGATTTTCCAAAGTTAAAATATAAAGGTCGTTAGGCATCAATTGCAATGAAATATTAGTCTAGATTAATAATTCGAAAGAAACGGTCTCCTATTTGACAGTCTAAACTTTAGAAAGACACATTTATACAATTTTAACTCTATTTTAACTCTTAGGCCTATTTCTAATAATTTTCTCCAAAAAAATTTCATCATTATCTCTCCAGTTTCGATTTGAAAAAAACAATTTTTTAAAATTAAAAAAAAATTCCCCTAAAACTCAATATGATCATCGAACTGAGAATTATAAACATCAGTTATAACTAGCAAAATATTAACAAAAAATCATAAAACATTAGCTAAAATATATGCAAGATAAAATATATCAAATATCAAATAAAATATCAACAAAAATTGAAAAATATCGACTACAACTAACAAAACATCAACAACGATTAAATTATCAAAAGTTTTTTTTTTTAAAAAAAAGACTACAAACACCAATCTATATCATCCAAAAGCTACAAACATCAACTTCTATCACCTAAACCTCACCCGAAAATTGAAAAACATCAACATGAGAAAAAGATACTACAAATATCAAGCTAAATCACCAAAAAAGTTACAAACATAAAATCCTATCATCTAAACCTCACCACAAAAATGAAAATCATCAACATGAAAGGGGAAAAAGAAAAATATCAACCATATCACCAAAAAAAACTACAAAATATCAACTTATATCAACTAAGGCCCTGTTATTTAGAGCTTATATGAATTGAACTGAATTTATTTGAACTGAACTGAATAAAAATATAAGTGTTTTGAAAATTGGTAGTGTATGACTAAATTAAGTTACATTTCATCAAATTGAATTTCCACCGAGCTGAACTGAACCGAATTGAACTGAAATATAGATAAACTCTAGAGAACGGGGCCTAAACCTCAACAGAAAATGAAAAACATCGATATGAGAGAGAAAAACTACAAACATCAACAAAAAAAACTACAGTACCTCAATAGTATAAACTATTCGCTCTGGAAATCATAAAACATCAGCAAACATTAAAATATCAATTTTTTTAATTCAAAAATATAAATATCAACCTATATCATCCAAAAACTACAAACATAAACTCCTATCACCTAAAACTCACCCGAAAAATGAAAACCCCAAATGAGAAAAAAGACACTACAAACATCAACCTATATCACCAAAAAAACTACAAACATCAGCAGTTATCACTTAAACCTCACCCGAAAAAATTAAAAGTATCAACATGAGAAAATAAAAATAATAACTACAAATATCAATCCATATCACACAAAAAATACAAAATATCAACTCATATCGACTAAAACTCACCCGAAAAACTAAAAACATCAAAATAATAACATCAACACATCTTTGCAAAAAAAGATAACATCATCACATAACATCATCACCACATCACCACATCATCACATCATCATCACAGAATAATAATAATAATAATAATAACTCACGAATTCAGAGAAGCAAAGGTTTTCCGACGACATTTCTACACGCGTGATTACACGCGGCGACATAGTTAAGAAGCGGCGCATGGAGTTCACGCACTGGAGTCTTCTTTTCTGTTGGAGTCTTTTTCTCTGTTAGAGAAGCGTTAACTCGAGCAACCACTGGAAAAGCCCTTGTTACCACTTTGTGAACATAACTTGTCGTTTGGTGTGAATGCGCAGCCGCGGACTCACTGTGAATGTGCCGTTGTTGCTCCTCCGATGTCCTCCGCAGAGAAGATTCTCCGTCTCATCGATCTTTCCAAAGAAAAAAAGAAGTGTGGTGGAGGACAAGTTTCAGAGCGGCAGTTTCTGAAACGATAGATGAAGACGAAAAGAAAAAAGGAAGCTAATGATTTTTTAGATATTTATATGATTTTTTATAATTTTACAATAATCCCAAAATTTATTAGCATATTTGAAAAAATCATCCCAATTATAACCCCGCCTAAAGTTTAGGTTATTTAAAACAAGGCTTTGTGAAGTTTAAAAGTGACGAAAGATTAAAAAAATATTCTCTTTTTAAACGTATAAATATTTAGAGAAGGTTTTCTTTTAGACTGACTAACGGTTATACACAAATCATAAAAAAAATCTTATTTACTCTCTCCATCCTAGACTAAACTGCACATAATCATTTTCACGATTTTCAAGAAACATGTTTGACCGTTAATATGTTTAACTATGTAGAATAACATCAAATAAAAAGTCAATATTTAGAAACTACTTATTACGACGAATCCAACAATATCACATAGTATAATATTATTATTGTTTATATATTTATTCAGATGTGTTGTCAAAATTTGACGGTGTTGACTGTCAAATAGTAAAAGTTCAACATAGTTTCGGACAGAGGGAGTATATAATTTTGAAGGCCGAATTATAATTATCTATGTGTTGAAATTCAATTTGAAAGGTAATAATAGGTACTTCATTGCAACAAATAAAAATAAATATCAAATCACTTATTAATCCTCATGTACCAATTAGCGGGTATAAAACAAGACTTTGTAAAATGCTTTTGGCTGAAATACAACTATTTTAATTTTAAATATCAAAGTTTTAAATTAAATCCTTTATAAATCATATGTTTAAATTTGAAATCTAAATGTTTTATTTTAAAAATGGCAAAGTTAAAATATGAAAACGTATTTTTTTAATAACATCAATGACATATAATCAGTAGGTAAATTATACCATATCCCTAGAATAAGGTGATTATTGTATCCCTTATGTATTATATCGGTTCAAACACATAATCATATACATCTCTAAATTGACTTTTTAAAAATGGATAGTAAACTATTATATTACTACAAGCGGAACATCATCGCACATTGCGTGATATTATTAATCAAAATATTAGAATGTATATCTTGTGTCTTACATTTAAATTAAAAATAAATTTTATTTAAAATCGTAAAGTTTAGTCATCTGAGAAAAACTATTTGAGTTATGAAGTGAAATAATTAATTTAGTTAATATTGAATATAATAAAAACTGATTATTTTTATAATATTTCATTCAAAAATTTAAAATTATTTTTATATATGTTGAGATTTAATTTAAAATGTTATCATAATTATGTGTATCTTGTTGCAATAAATAAAAATAAAGATCAAATGACCTAATTAGTATCACTAATTATAAAATGCTCTTATTTAACAGTTAGCTGGTTTAAAATAAGACTTTGTTTTATATAATAACATACATATTTCTATCAAAAGTATTATATCATTGTATTAAAAAAATACGAACATTTTGATTCTTTCAGATTACGTGTTTATTCGGATTTTCTTTAATAATACATACATATAAATAGTATGAAATATTTATGGTTTTATATATATCTTTAGAAGTTATATATTTTAACAAGTTATGATGGATTATAGGGTAAAATACAAATATAACCCTATCATTTTCAAAATGTGCCAATATAACCCTGTATAATCTGAAATTGTGGTTATAGCCCTAACTTTTGCATCAAATGTGTCGATATAACCTTTTCACACTATTCTGGATTTGACGTGATATTTTTCGGCATTGACTAAACCTAAAAAGACTAAAATACCCCTATTCTTAAAGGTAAAAAATTGATGACAAAAATACCCCCCAGGGTTCTTCTTCTTCATCATCCCAAAACCACCACCACCGATGCTCTGCCACCATCGCCACAACTTCTCCATAGGTGACAACGGCGACAATATGGAGTTTACCAAAATCTGGCTTCACACATTCACACCTCACCACCTCCAGCACTATCTCCGCCCTCCGCCACTACACTATCAGTCCACTAAACAATTACAGCCAATCAGAAAAAACAAAGAACAATCAATCTAAATGGCAAGCTTGATATCGAATCCCAGTCCACTAAATTATTATAGCAAATTTAGACGAAACGGCTAGCCTGACATTGTCGATATCGATGACGGATTTCACGGCATGCTTGGAGTAGATCTACGCATCATTGAAGATGTCGATGACGTAGCGGTACTAGAGCTCCCTGGTGGATGATGCGGGGATCCTGCTTTTCTATGCCCATGGAGGGGCAGCGAAGTGAAGTTGGATGTGGTGGCGAAGCGGCGGTAGAAGCTGGTTTCACCACCTCCGCCTCACACCACCTCCTCCATCCGCCGCTGAACCACCTCCACTCGCTCAGACCCGCCCAGCCTAGTCTAGACCCGCGCGCAGCCCAGTCCAGACCCACCGCTACCCCGCCCTGATTTTCCTTACCTCAGTCGCGCCCACGTCACCGCTGCCCTGCCCAGACCTACCAGTCACCCAAACCCGTCCGACCTTCCCTCAGTCGTGCTTACGCAGCCGCCTCCTCGAATCCTAGCTAGCCGCTCTGACGCACACCACCAGGAGTGGTTACAGTTTGATGTTGATTTGGGCACGAATGTGGTGAAGGAAGAAAGAGCTACACCTTCAAATCGCGAATGTGATGGCGAAACGATCGCGAATGTGGTGAAGGAAGGAGCAGCGACTTTAAATTGTGGAGGAGAGAATTGTGGAAACATTAGGTTTTCTGATTAGACAAGGGCAATATAGTCTTTTCTATTTTTTAAATTTTATTTTTTAAATCAGGGATATAATAGTCAATTCACAAAATCCGGCCAATTTCAGGTTCTCAGGGTTAGATTGACACTTTCAAGCAAATAATAGGGTTATAATTGCAGTTTCGAATTTTACAAGGTCATATTGGTACTTTCGACCAAAACATTGGGTTATATGGGCACTTAACTCTTGATTATACTCTATAGTAAACAATTAAAATCAGCAACATATTATGATATTAGTGTGTTATTTTTATACAACTTGGGGTTTATGTTAGTTAAAATGACTTCAATATTTCCGGTTACAGCACCAAACAAACAATTTCAATTATATAATGATTGGTTTGAGATTATTATTATTATTGGAAATACGATAATTATTATACCCCAATACCGTATATTAACTGCAATCATAAACAACTGCCGCTAAAAAACCCCTCATATTCATGCCCCCGCATTTGAAAGTCTCTTCATTCATTTTTTTAAAATAACCACCCTTAGGTGGATGTTTATATTAGGTCCCCACCCTGAACAAAAGAGAAAAGATACCATAGTTTGAATCCCAAAATGGCTAAGGCAACATTATTACCTACAAAAGAATGAAGTAAGATACTAGTGTTTGAGCCTATACATAATAAAGTCTCTTCATTCACAAAATTTCAACCGCATAAATATTCCTTCTATAAAATAGTCACTCAATTTTTGACGTATAATATTGATAATTTGGCCCCTAATTTATTTGTGTGATTTAACTTTATTATTTCATTTTTTTTGAAAATGCGATCTTTTTTTAAATGTGCTAGCAATTATGTATTATATAATTATCCGATACATCTATCTGTTCAACCATATCAATAATACTTTCGTTGTTTCTATATATGACATCATAACTTTAAATGTTTCGATTTAGTTTGATGAAATGAATGAAAAAAGTTGAAAATTTTTAACCAAAAAAAGTATATCGATATAAAAGAAAGATGGTTTCATATGATACAATATAAACTAAAAAAAATATATACCGATATAAAAGAAAGATGGTCTCATGCAGTTTAAATTTTATGAAGAGATAAGTCTGCAAAAACTTTCACAGGACTTCATTTTCCCTATTTATTAACAGCTTTTAAAACGAACCTCAATTTAATTAAAATATTTAATAATTGTATAATAATTCATGCCTAAATTTTAGAACGCCTAAAATTAGATTTGGTGTATAAAAGAAATAATTAAAAAAGAAAAGATGTGGCAAGTATAGAGGAACGGATGCAGTATTGTTTGTCCAAGTGTATTTGAAAGAATCGTTGCGTTTTTGGTCATGGAGTTGGACTCTGCGTCTTCTCTCCTTTATTTTATGCATGCTATTTTTTTAGGTGTGAGAAAGAAATGGGAAAAGGATAAAGAGCAAAGAGAAAGATGGACCAATAAACGCTAAAATAGTCACTCATCTGTTTTTTTATTTATAGTACACTTATTTAATTGAAATGTTTCTTTTTAAATGACTTACTTTTCATTTTTAGTAAAATTTGTTCAATTTCATTCACTCATTCTACTTTTTACTTTTTACATTTAAATTCATCCACTCACCTAAATTCAATCACCTAAACCTAGGATACCACTAATAAAGAAACAGAGGGAGTACGTACTCACTCCGGTTTCCTAACATTGACTCTATTTCTTTTTTTGTTTTGTTTTTTTAACAATAACTCCTTCATCTTTTGGTAAAATTTAGGTTATTTTCATCCATTCAATTTATTTATTACTCTTCCAATACAATGTCCACCACTATTTTACTTTTTTTAAATATTGTATCATTTTGTTTGGGAGGAATATTAAGAAACCAGAAGGAGTAGTAAATTTGCATTTGATTGAAGAAAAAGAAGTGTAGATTTGTAAACGTGATATTCATTGTTCTTAGCATTCCTTGTCCTCGTTAACACTAAAAGTGGAGTTTCTGGAGACGTAATTAATCATTCTCATGAATCGGTAAATGTGGAAATTCTTCTCTTTTGGGGGATGCATGTCCCCTTTCCATTTACTCCCTCCGCTATTCAAATACCGGCACCCTTTCAGATAACACAAGGTGTTTTAAAAAGTAAAATGAGTACTCCATCTGTCCCAACCTATTTTGCAGGGCAATCATTATCACGTTGTTTAAGATATATATTTGACCGTTAATATCTTCACTTACGTATAATTTTGGTAAATAAAAATTTGATATTTAGAAACTACTTGTTA
>JAULKM010000012.1:10074304-10093657 GCA_032355605.1 Rubia tinctorum | reverse complement strand
AAAGGGAAGAAGAATTAAGTATTTCAACAAAATATCATATATCTAGAGAATCACAAGGTTACTGTCTTAATCATACACAAGGGTGCATGTTTTGCATCAAATACCAATTCTTAATCAAATAACAAAACTTAAAGAAAGAGACTTTTGTAGCCACATCAAGCTAAATCTTCAGCAAGCAACCATAATTATATACAATGATGTGATTTACTAGTGACTAATTTTTCCCATCTGCCACATTTTCAAGCTTTGCATTTTATCCTTGATGGAAATCAACAAGATCTTGTGATGCTTAAGTTTTAACAATAAAACTTAAGACAAATGTAAGCCCCATAGGATAGAGGAATCATATGGCTGGTGATGCTTACAATACCAACTATTCATTGGACTCCCCTCCACCCTGCATTTTACCTCCTCCTCCTCTCTCTTACTATTTACCATTTGCAACCAAACCAACTTCTTCACCATGCATGGAGAAGAGGTTCTTGTGAATCATCCTTATTTTATTCTCTCGAATGTCTTGCTGTAGTTTTCAAAGGCTGAAAAAGAGATTGAAGTCATCCAATAAGTTGAGGCTGAAAAAGGGATTTAGCAAAAACTTATTGATACAACCTCAAATGTCAATATGCTCGAGCCAGCCAAAGCTACTTAAGGAGAAAAAGATATACTCCATATCTGCTGTTGATTACTAAAGAACTCGAGGATACCTAGAATGAACAGGTCTCTGTTAAGCAAGAAAGTTTCAAGTTCATGGCTTCCATGGATATAATAAGGGTCGAACTCATAAATGTGTCAGGGGAGTCAGCCCGTGAGAAGAGAAGGGAAGTGAAGACGAAGTTAGCTCTATAGAGTCTTAACGCAAAGCTCCTAAGAGTGCATGCCAAACTGGAAGCTTTAGCAATAGCGAAAGAGAAGTTCGGAGACATAGAATTGAACTTGTCTCAGGCGCTCGAGCAACTGAAAACAGAAGCCGAAGTAGCAAAGAAAGAGAAGGTTATGATAGATGAGGAAACCATGAAGATCGACAATGAGGTTGAAAATCTGAATATGAAATAGAAATGGCTGAGGAGAGATTAGAAGTTCCAATTGAAGAGTTAAAAATATCAAGAAATCATAGTCCTAGGCAAAATGGCGAACATAAAAACCAAGTAAAATCACCTTTAGATGTCCAAAAAACTGATCAATGATCCACTATTTCATGCACAACAGTACTAATAAATGGAAGAGTGGATCAAAGCTCGACAACTACAAATAAAAACATACAGCAACAAGATGTAATCCTATAGAAGCTGTATAATAAAACAGTCTAATAGATCCACAAAGTAGCAACATTCATGGGCATAACAAATCCGTAAGGAGCCCAAACAAAAACCACATTACATGGCTGAATCACAATTGCCATACTCAACTCAAAAAATCTATGTATAACTATCAACCAAGGTTGACAACAAACATCGCAAGAACACTGGGGCCACTTAGCAAAGGAACGCGTTAATCAGAACCCAATGGCGAAAACCTATCAATTATGCACATAACTTTTTTGTGATAATAAGTTTACCAATGAAGAAGCTCAGCAATAAGAGAACATACTCCATAGTCTATTAACCTATCTGAGCTGAAATCTAACATGCTTCAGAATATACTCAGTATAATCTCATCTCTTTATCACACATGATCACATCTCCACAATTCCGAGTATCAAATATACATCCATAGTGATCCGGGAGTCCCGTGTGGAAGGGCTCTCGCTCAATGGATCACAGTAACTTATATGGACGGGAGAAATTCAAACACTAATAGTCTAAGAGATCAATCATACACGGAAAAATTAGTACTCAAGCCAGAATTTCTGTCATCCACTTATTTATAAAGATCAAGACAAAACACAAAACTGAAGCATTTCCATATTCAAAGACCGGGATAAAGGTTCAGCCAAATTCTTAAACGCACAATGCAGAATGAAGCTCACTCAAAACACAAAAACGTGAAGCATTATCTCAAAGAGAAGCTCATTCAAAACACTAGAACATGAAGCATTATATAGAAAACAGGTGACAATTTGTAATTTTACCTCGATTTGTTGGGGAGAGCTGTATAATTTTCTTCGCATAAGCCTTGATTAAACCTCACAATCCTCGAAACCCTTATAAAAAGAAGATTAGATAAGGTTTGGTGAAAAAATCCTAATTGAAGAACACGCATGAAAAATAAAAGTACTACAAAACATATGAAATTGAAACAAACCTGATGAATCATCGATGACCTAGCTCGAATCAACGCCAACGCAAAATCTTCGGATGAACATTGAATATGTTAGATTTAGTTCAAATCTTCGCAAAATATTTGGATGAACAGAGGGAATAAGAATATGCGTACGAAATGAAAGTGAATTTGAACCGATCGTTTATTATTTTGACCCGAATAGAGGATCCGCATTTTTTTATGAATTATTTAGCTATAATATTAGATTTTGTGATTAAATCTTGACCATTAATCTAATTAAACGAGTGGTTAGGATCTATTCTCACATAAGTGAGTGTTCTCACCTAAGATAGGTGTTCTCACATGATCCCAATTCTATATATAAATTGTGTCTAGGACGAGTGTTTATAGGATTTCCAACCCTATTCTATTAAGCTCAATATTGCACAAATGTGCGTCTGCTAAATATTACAATATTAATGTAAAGCTTCAAAGGCAATGAGAGATACAAAAAGACACTAATCAATCTTACATTTTAAATAAAAACATGTGTGGCAATGGAAGGGTACATAGAGGATAAGCGGTTCATACTATGTAGCTGTCTGATAATCGTGATCTGAGACTATCAAACATTACCAGTAATATTGAAGTATCAAGTGAAACATATGTAAAATGATTCATCAACACTTCTAATCAAATATTAAGGCGAGCAATGATACTCCCAGTGAAAAATCATAGTGAAATATCAAAGTGAATGATGTGGCATTAGAAAAATGACTAATATACCCATTGTTAGTAACACTTTGTAAGGGAAGATGATTAGTGATTTGGTCTTTTCATTAATGCCACATCATTCACTTAGATGTTTCACTATGATCTTTCACTGAGAGTATCATTACTCTATTAAGACAGACAAAAAAACAAAAATGAAGCTTCCCAACTAAAAATTTGATTCGTCTCCATTTAACTCGTCCGACCTTTTCACTAAATTAGGGATTAAAATCGATCGTTCTAATTGCCAAAAGTATTTTTTTTTGTTGGTGTAAAGGAATCACTATAATTATCTCTAACTCAATTCCCAAAGGATAATTCTAATGGGTCAAAATCTACAAATCTGATTGAAATCCTCACAAGTAACGGATCGCCATAAATCCGTTGGTTTAACGGTTTTGACTTGGATTTCTCTTTACTATCCTTGAATTTTTGGATAACAGATCTGAAGTCAATATACTTTCACTGGAAAAAGGTCTCTAGAAAAATATACAATAAATAGACAATTACTATCCGATGCTTAAATCCAAAAAACCCCATTTTTAAGTAGCACATTTTTTAAACTGAAAAAGGCAAGAAAATTGAATGAAAAGAAAACTAAATGACGAAAAAGACAAAAAAAAACATTATAAAACTATTACCCCCCCACCCCCCTGGAAAAGGAGAAAATTTTAAAAGTTGAAATATTAAAAAAAATAAAAAGAAAGATGCACCCCTCGTGACCGTGACGCCGTCGAAGAAAAATCTCGGTAGCCATTGTAATTGTCTGAAAAATTCGGGCAACCATATTGTAGTCAAAATTTGTGCTCCATGTTGTTGCTATCAAATATTTAATGGTGCAAATGACGTCGTTATTATGCTAAAAACCCTGAAATACCTATCGTTGTCACAATGATATCCTGGCGCAAAGAAGAGTCTTGTTAAATAAATCTAAGCCACTATGAAAATAACATGCAAAAAAGAGTAGAGTTTTTTCTTCTCATTTCTTTGTTTTTTTCTTTTTCAATGTTCGTCTTCTCTTTCCATACTAAGAAACCATTTATTTCATCCATAATGAATCTTAAGTGCGGGGATGGATCAAAAGTTTGATAATATCTTAACTATTTGCATTCATTGTTTTCTTTTATAAATTTATTTTACTATTTAACTTCCCCATAAGACTTACAGTAGATTTCTAAATAAAAGGGCCCTCACGACTTGATAACCATGCCATTATCAATAATTAGTCACTCGAGAGTTCATAGAATTATCGATTTTATTAACTTTTATTTGATATTTTCTACTTTGTTCATATTTTATTAACATGTTCGAATTTCAAGTTCATTAAGATCTTTCAACTATCACAAGAAACCCCCTCTATCACCGGTTTTTCAGAAAGCTAGGACGGTTTTTTGGGCTCTAAAAAATCAGTGTCTAAGTAGAGGGTGAAACGGTTTCACCGATTTTTAAAAAAACGGTGTTAACTAAGCACCGATTTTTTCTGTTAGCACTGGTTTTTGGAACCAGTGTTAATTTAGCACTGGTTTTCTTATTAGCACCAGTTTTCAAAAAATCAGTGTTAATATAGCACCAATTTTTTTGTTGGCACCGGTTCTCAAAAATCGGTGCCAAAAAATTTCAAGAATTAAAAAAAATGTCCTTCCTCTGTAAGCAGCCACGCGCAACTGCGTTTAGAGAAAGGGAAAAATAATCTTCCTCTGTAATCAGCCGCGCGCAGCTGCGCTCAGAGAAAGGGAAACATACCCAAAATTAATAATTTAGTAGGGCATTAATTTAATAATAATAATAATTTCACAAAAATTATAATTATAAAAATAAAACCAAAAAAATGTTTGATAGAAAATTAATAATCGATGGGACTCTCCCAAAACACAAGCTTGAAGAGCCGCGATGCTTGTTTGATACACACTTTACACAAGAAATGTCATCTCATCCTCAAAGAGAATCTCAATACTCTTCTTCATTAAGTAGAAGCACATTGCATCCATGTTTTATGTCTGCAATTACAGAGTTCATATTAAGTTGAATCATGAATATGAAAATACCATGTGATTATGGAGATAATGCTTACACATGCAATTTATGCTTACTCAATTGCACACACCAAAGCTAACAGATGCCATTAGAAGAACGCATATGCACAAAGCTACAATCAATTGCACTCCCACATTTATGCATCAAACATTCTATAGCGCTCCATAATCCACCAAAACAACACCACCAATATGCTTTCACATAAAAACTTCTAACATCAACATTAGTAAAAACATTCGATCAGAGCGAGAAACTGACAGCTAGGAAATATCACGTAGCATCAACATATGTAATTCAATGCAATTCATCAACACCGACAATGATATAACCTACATAATTAACATAATATGTGTAGGACTTCATTACCAAGCAAAAATTGTAAGCTGGCAACAGACCATTCACAAAACATCTATTACTTTTCACCTGCATATCAAAAACAATTAAATATTTAAATTGGCTTACTCCAACAGATTACAAGCATTAATATTGTAGCATTAGCCATTAGGTGTTTAGCCATAGGTTTTTTGGAGGGTATATCATTTACCTTTGCAGTAGCTATTAGGTGTGTTATTGGAGGGGATATCATTTTCCTTTGGTCTAATGGGATCGTTTCATCAGCTTCTTCTTCAGCTTGGTATTCCAATAGTTCTTAATACAGAGTATCATTGTTTGTCCTTCCTGATAGTTGTGCAGTTATAATATTGACCACCTGTATAAAAACATGAGTATGAACACTCGAGTGTAACACCAAACAAAAAAGGGATAAAAGGATGTGAATTTTGCAAACATGCAGCAACAATTGTCCAAAAATGGTACTTTTGTACATTTTTCAGCACTATTTCCTAGAAATTGAACAATCAAATTACTACTATTTTTGTGAATGTTGTAGGGCTAGTAGTAGTAACTACTGTTCTTCTGCTATCTCAACAGTTCACAAATTTGGAAAAACCATATAGAAACATAGCATCAATTTGGACAATCTGAAGGTGATAAAAAGTAGACATTCTTTAAACAACAAGATTTCATTCATGGTTCCAAAACAAATAGAATCAAAACTATTACTTCCGTTACTTGTTTCCAATGCTTGCATATAAGCTGCGGATTATTCTATCTTCCTCAAGAGAAAACTCTCCATGTTTTATGTTAGGCCTAAGGCAGTTGAGCCATCTCAGCCTTCAGCTCTTTCCACATCTCTTCAGAACTGATCCAAAAGCACCACAACCAACAAACTTAGATTTCTGATGAAATGCAACACATAAAAACAGAACAAAAAGAACACAGTGGCTGCAATTAAATTACAAGTGTTTTCATCAAAGTAGAGCTGCAATTATATGAAAATCGGTATGAAAATCTCGATTGTTGCACCCATATATTGTTACAGTTTGTCATCAAGTAAGTAACATGAACATATGCCAAATTATCGGAACTTCCATGTGATGGAATTAAAGATGAAGTCATCTAGTTTTTAACTAAGGATTGCAAGAGTTAAACACATAGTCTTGATAAAGAATGATATAGACAATATCTTAAGCATTAAACAAGAGTTAATTGTTTAATCAATGGAACATGTAAGGCTCCCTCCTATTACCTTCTACTGCAACATAAGACATAGTTGAAGAAAACGAACAACACCAATGAATTTACAAGTCATCTTCATCTCATAAAAACTGCAGAAAGGTGGTGACATTACAATTGTTAAATGCAGTTTTTGGTTGGGATAAGTTACCATGTTTGATTTCGGCCTACTTTCTCCTCTTTGAGTCATCTTCAAGTAGCCAAAAGATCGAACAGAGATGCTTGTGGGCAATGAAACATGATCAAGATTCGGAGCCACATTCTATATCTTCTACAGGATCCACATAGACAAAGACAGTCAGACCTACATCCTCCAGATCACTCTCATAGTCACAATTATACTGACTCCCTTCTTCACTCTTTCCCACCAATCTCATACTCCCCATATCCCTTCCAGAAGCAGCATAATGTTGCAGGAAATTACATGAACCATCCTTAAAAGAGAATTGAAAAATATATAATTCAGATTCAAAGCAAGACATTAATTTCAATATCGGTACACGGTGTTACTTTTAAGCCCCGTTAGGAAGTGTAACCACAATATAGAAAATAAAAGCTAACTTGTTTTACTTCTAAAAGAAGATAACAAGCACAAATTAGACATTTCTTCAAATGCAACGGAAGGAGTACTTGCTAGGACTCACAACTACTTAAATTTGCTCACTTTGGTCATGAATGTATCTACTGCCACATAAAAAGCAAAATAGATATCATACTCTCAAGAAAGTAATGAAACTGGAACTTAATATGGATTTAGAACAATGAGCCAAATCAATAAATTAATCATGAACATCTCAGTAGCCAAGTAAACATAGTATTTCACCTTAAACTCTATCACAACGACAACACAACCACACTCGATCACATCAGGCCCGACATCATAAATTGTTGAGCATCATCTCGCTTCAAAAGAACAAAAAATAGAAAACAACTTAAAATTCTTCTTCACTTGCATCTCCAATAGAAATCCAAAGCATGATATACTCATAAGCCACAACAATTTAGAAATTAGCAGAGGAAGTCAGCAATGCAAAACGGGCAAAAGTTAACGCAAGTTCGCATTAAAGGGAAGAGGCGAAACGAGGTGCAACTTAGAATTAGCAGAGGAAGTCATGCAAGACATCACGCAAGACATAGTAGAAGTCAATGGAAGTTCACATTAAAGGGAAGACCCAAAACGAACTGAAATCTGTTTCGTAACAACCCAAAATTAGAACCAGAACTACTAAAATCCCCAGGTTACAAAGTGGAAAACCTGAAATGAGAAGTTAAAAACCCCGCAAGTTATAGGGTTGTAACAAGGAAGAAATAGAACCAACGCTTGAAAAGAAGCAATGCAAGAACTAAATATGGTAGAAAGCTTGTAAAGCAGAGATTACCATGTTTATCTTTTTGCGAGCCCATGGTTAACCTGTAATCAACAAAAAAACAGAGAACGCAGGGGAACAGTATCGTTTATATGAAGCAAAAATACAAACACTTCGTATCCATTATTGAATTCATAGAGAAAATGCAATGAAAACGGGAATTACACTTCGGAAAACTCTTTAAGTTGAACTTCAGAAAGTGCATGTGATGTTATCTCACTGCGTACCCGTTTCTTCACCAAAATTCACAAAATAAAAATGTTAGAACCTTTCAAAAGCGCGGAATATTGATGAAATTGCTACCTTTTAGAATGGAGCATAGCTAAAACAGGGCATCAGACCTCTCCATCAGCAGGGCTCCTCCTGGGGCTACGAGGCTCCTTCTCCGGCGCGGCAGCGGAACCCTCTCGCTCGACAACGTGAATGCGTCGGCCACCGTTCCCAGAACCCCATCGAACACCTTCCCGTCACCGTAGTCGCTGTTGTATCTCCCTATCTTGATGTCCGTGGCAGCGTACAACACCATCTCCATGAAGTTCAAAAGCGTCACCTCCGACTACCGATCAAAGGCGTTCGAGAAGGGCAAGTGACAGATGTGTGGTGGACGGAGCGGCCCCTTCGTGGAGGAGCGGCGTAACAAGGTTAATGGTCGGTGCCTTCAAGGGTTGTGCTGATTGATTCATTACATTCAGATTTTTATACACGGTACACAGTTATATTTAGATTTTTATTTAAAAATTATTCATTATTACAACTTTTTCCTTATTTTTTATTTTAAATATTAATTATTGTAAACATTTAATAAATGCATTTATGATGACATATAGCCTAGTGTATTTAAATATATATTTTTTCAAAATATGTGTAATTTAAAAATAATGAAAATTTGAGTAATAAAATGTCAATTATACAAGTTCAACTTATTCGTGCAGAGATATGGTCATTTATAAAGTTTTAATTAAGCAAAATTTGTTAATTATATAAAATTAACTCTTTTATGTAGTGTTTATAAAATAATGTTTAAAAGTTAACTATCGATTGTATAAATCCAACTACATTTATTTTTTGAAAAAATCATTCATTCCAAGATACTGGAAAAAACGTCCAGTGGCGATTACAATGAGTGAAATTGACATTCAACCTAACTAGCCTCTAGTAATAACTAACATATTGCAAGGATATCTAAATTACATGTCAACCAGACTGATCGTCTGTACTATTACAGATCAGAGATCCAGTAAAAACTGTAACATCGCCCTCAGAGATATTAACTGGTTTCCCGACAAAATCATGGTCACTTGGCAGAGAGAATCGTATCACACATCAATATCACTGCGCCAAACAAGAATCTTCTACAACTGTAACACCACTTGATCCAACTACGATCTATATTGTCCAAACTGTTAACACCTTGAAAAACACAGATCTGACGTATCCAAATTAATAGAAATCCAAAAATAAATCACAAACAAAATTACCAACACGCGATCTAAACAAGCAGATCGAGAACAATACATCAATGTGAACAACTAAATCGAGCTATCATCATGAATACAACGATCTAGTTGATCAGGTCGAAAAACAAGACTAATATGTGAAGATAAATCTCACACTTATTGAATAACAAAAACATAAATTAAAATAAACTGTTATTTCTCATCTCCCTTAATGAGAAGATGGGAAAAAAAAGATTGAAGAAAAAGAGATACGGAAAGTAGTTGGGAGAGAGGGGAGGTGGCTAGGTTTTTGGTGATTGGTTTTCTAATAAATTAAGTATTTGATATGTAGTATTGACGATGGAGAATTGATCAATCATGTTCCATATATTCAACCATATTTTTTCTCTATTTCATTTGTCTATTCTCCTTAGCTTTCGGTGGATATACTTGGGATATTCACCTTTCCAGAACGAGAAATTACCATGAAAGTTGCTTAATCACTTTTTTAAAAAAATCTAAAATGAATAGAACATTTCCATCTTTAAAAAAAACAGCACATTTCTAAACCTCCTAATCAACTCAAAATGAACCACATGTTCCACACACAAATACATAGAGGATCTTCCATTGCTCAGCATAGTCCAAAATTCCAAATATGGCCAGCAGGCACATAATCTTTAAAAATGATTTATCAAGAAAGGAAATCAAACGCTTTCAATCAAGCATGTTACTTGCAAAAACAATCACAACCCTTACGAACAAATTTCAAAAAACATCATTTTTCAAGAGACCTTTTTCATGCATTGACTTTTTGTTCAAAAGGGTTCTAGATTTGCTAGCCCAAAATTCAACTTTCACAAATGAAACATAAGACAAATGATTCCTCAATTTTACTATATTTTCTTGGATATTCACAATGTTATTCGTGTTTTTTAATCCAAGATCATAAAGAAAGCACTCAGAACAAATGAAACAAGCTCCTAATCTTTAGGTTGGAGATCATGGAAAATAATCAGAGAACATCAAAGATTTATGTAGCCATTGGAGCAGACCTGTATGAAGGCTTTGCTACCTTAGACTGGACATTGAAGAAGTGGGATTCTGCTCCAGTACAGATTGTGATTCTTTATTCAGACAACATTTGCAAGGACTTTGTTTACACTCCAAGTAAGTATATAGTTACCAAATAAGGTTGCATTACTTCTGCATTTCCTGTTTCTGTGTCTGAATAATTTGAATCCTCCATTTCAGTAGGAAAGTTTCCTGTTAGCTCTGTTAGTAAGGAGAAGATGAAGGCTCTTGATGAGTCCGAGGAAGCGCGAACGGACAAGATTCTCTCCAAGTTTGTTGCTTTTTGTGGCAAGGTTGGTCATCCTGTCAAAGTTTCAATGAAAGTTTTTCTAATCTGTGTTGTACAGAGATTGTAATTTTTCGCGACTAATTAAAGGAAGCGTATGATTTCAGATCAAAGCCGAAGGGATCAGAATTAATGACAGATATGAAGAGCCAAATCATAAGGTCATTCTGAGATTGATAACAAGTCTTCACATAAGCAAACTAGTCATGGCCTTTTCTTTCTTTAGGCCTCCATCATGGTATGCACACTCATTAACTTTTACCTCTTCCGAAGAAATGTCAGGTTTCTTGCTCATTTACTTTTCCACTTGATCATGATGAACTTTTGGTAGGAAATCAAGAAATGCAGCCAGTGCATCACTTTCCCTTCACCGTGAAAAACCCGATTTCTGCGAATTGTTTGTGATTCATGAAGGAAAGTTGGCTTTCTTGAGAGAAGAAGATGATGTTCTGTTACCACAGTTGAGAAGGCCGAGTTTCAAAGGTTGGATAGGGAGATTCTTTCAGGAAAATGCAAGTGGGAAAGGTCCTTTGAATTCTCCTGCTTGTTCTTCATCATCTGCTTCTATGGCTCCCCTTGATCAGTGGGAAAAGCACAGAGAAGAAATTGATGAATATTTTAATGAATTGTCAACTTCAATGGAGGCCCATGTCACCATTATCAGATCACCATCAGAGCTATATACAGCCAAAAGCATGGTAATGGATGCATTATTAATCTTCAGAAAATTCTGTGTGTGGCCTAAATTTGTTTGTTCTACCTAATAAAGTGTCTTCCTCATCTAACTCTCACTTTTTCACTTGACTTACATGTGATGACAATAACAGGTGCACACCTTTTTTTTCTATGTTAACCAAATCATTAGGACCATTACAGAACCATCTACTATGTATGTCCTTTTCTAGGAAGGGATGGAAAGAGTGGAGGCATTGAAGATGAGGATTCGCGACACGCGAGAGACGATTGGGATGAATAAGAAAGAAGCCAAGCTTAACACAGAAAGATATGCTAAAGCCAAATGGGCTGTTGCTTTGTGTACTAGCAGGGTAATCAATGTTTTGTAGCTTTGATGATCAATAGTTTATATAACTGACAATTGCATAAAACTGATAATTTCATTCGCTTTTAAGGTTGATGAACTTGAAGCTCTTACTGATGGAGAGGATTCCAAGAGGATGGACTTGCAGAAAGATATGGTGAAAATTAAGGAAGAGCTCTTGGAAATCCAGAGTGAAGTCGAGGAAAAGAGAAGCAAATTGGACTCAATCCTCCAACTCCAGCTCGAGCTTTCGAACAAACTCCAGTTATCTTCCACAGCTAAATCGCGAGCTGAAAGCCAACTAGAGAAGTCCGTGCGCGAGAGAGCTGAAGTCGTCCAGGAAATTGAGGACCTAAGACAACAGAGAAATGTTTTCCAACGCAGAATCGAGTTCTGCAAAGAAAAAGATGCCATAGAGAGGGCTAAAAGGATGAGTGATTTAGGATTTGATTATAGAAAATTCACTGCCTCAGAGATCAGAGCTGCCACGGATGATTTCGCGCAACGTCTGAGGTTCAAGTCAGCTGGAGACTGGACAAATGTGTATAAAGGGAGACTCATCAAAACAACAGTTGCAATCAAACTGTCTGAACATGTTGATAATCTCTCTCAAGAAGCTTTCTTGGAAAATGTAGAGTCTCAGATATTGAACCATAAATTCCAAATTCCCATTCTGTTATCGTGTTTTGAACAGAAAACTCATGCATTCTTGTGATACAGGTGAGGCTTCTGGGAAAAATTCGGCATCCTCATGTACTAAGCATGATAGGGTTCTGCACAGACCTGAAATGCATTGCATATGAGTACATGCACAATGGCTGCTTATGGGATACCTTATTTTCGCGCCACAAAAGCAGTAGAGGAAGAAGGCGTGGTCTCAGTTGGCACGATAGGGTACGCGTTGCAGCTGAAGTTTGCACCGCGCTGAATTTCCTCCACAAGGCTAAGCCAAGGCCACTAGTCCATGGCAGCATCAACCCTTCAAGAATCCTTCTCGACAGAATCAATGTTGCCAAAATCTACGGTTTCAAGTCTGATTTTGTGAACGATGAAAATGCAACCACGGCTGCAGATATTCAAGCTTTCGGGACCTTACTGCTGCAACTTCTAGCTGGAAGGAATTGGGCAGGGATAAGTGAAGAGGCAATAATGATGGACAGTACTACATTGACTGAGGCCTTGGATAAAATGGCGGGGCAATGGCCAATGGACTTGGCAGTGGAACTGGCTGGAATAGCAAGGCGTTGCTTGTCGACAGATGAAACCAAAGACAGTGAGTTTAGCAGCACTTTTCTGATGAGATGGGTAGAGAAGGTCAGGAAAAGCGCCGATGATCCGATGGCAAATGAGGGAAGTTTTCTGTCTGGAGAACTAAGTCCAGAAGAACGCGATGTACCTAGTGTCTTCTTTTGCCCCATATATCAGGTATGCAACTCTTCTCGACGATTAAATATGACAAAACTGACAGAAATAAGAACCGAAAATGAACCCTTGGATGCCCTGTCACTTTGTCTGTAGGATGTCATGAAGAATCCATATATAGCAGCAGATGGATTTTCTTATGAGCTTGAAGGCATAGAAGAATGGCTCAGAACAGGCAGGGATACATCACCTATGACAAACTTAAAGCTCAAGCACAAGCAACTCATCCCAAATCACACTCTTCGATCTCTGATAGAAGATTGGCATAATCACAGATGAATGATTACCTTGAAGTCTGATAAACAAGGACAAATGTATTCACGGTCGGTTTAGACTAACAAAATAGTTTAAGAAATGGTACATTTTCTTTCCACACTAGACTAACTATTGAGGTCACTTGAAGATGCTCAGGAAGACCAAAATTTGTTATGTATATATCCACCACCTGTACTGGTATCTAAACTACAGGTCCTGAGTACCGATGATGTAAGGAACATCCGAGACATTTTGCCCAGCTGAAAATCCGTGCAACCTTTCTAGGTGGGGAGTAGCTTGAAAGTGATGAAGGATCATTCATTATATCTTCCGACTTGGACCATAGATATACCCCTCGTTCTTGTCGGCTTCCAGGGACAGAATTGTCCAACACAAATGCCACCACAAGAGTTACCACCATATTCATTGAAAGAAGAGCATTCAATGCAAAATTAAGCTGGTAGAAATCATAAGCACTAAGTCAAAGAGGGCCAGTATTTGCATGTTGAATTAGAGAACAAAGTTAAATCTAAGGTTAAGAACAGATCATCAGAAAACCAAAGTAATGACTTAATACTCACATCAGAGTCTCCATTGTGGATTGGCCCATCGGATGCAGCTGCAAAGGGAATGAGATAACCCGGTAATATCATACTGGACTGGGGTGGATACTGCTGAACATATGCTGGAATGGAAAAACCCAGGAACAGGGAAGCACCAACTATCATGAGGTTCCGGAAGCTAGAGGATCGAGTATATTGCATGGCTGAGAGGCCTAGTGCTACTGTAAGAGCCCAAATGTAGCAAAGTAAGGCAGCTGCCAACGCCTGGGGTATAGAAGCAAGAATAGCTCCCACTTTTCCTGAAACCAAATCAAGAAATGATTTATGATGTAACTGAACATCAGAAAATGCTAAGAAAAAGTTTGAAATACCAACAATACCAAATAAGATAGCAAAAGTGGGCCACGGCTATACCTACAAATGAGAAGAGGATCATGATTAGTGCTCCATATACCACAGCCCTTCTGCTAGCAACCTTTGTTACAGCAATGGTATGAACATTTTCAGTCAAGGTGGTTGATCCAGTGCCACAGCCCCAAAGCCCAGCCAGTAAACTACAGAACCCCTCCATACCAATTCCTCGACTGACAATACCAGGTGTTGGAGGCCTCAAATCAATTACTACAGCTGCGGTGTGATATGTCCCAACCTGCAGATTCATAAGCTCAATGGTAAGACACATAACCTCTGAGACTAAATTATTTATTCTATTTTCCGGTTCACTTTTTTATAACATCGTCACTCACCGAGTCGACTGCTGAAACTAGTGAAGAAAATATCATTATAATACAAGTCTTGATGTGGAAGATAGGAATACCCCACTGCAAAGGATAAGGGATTCTGACCCATCCAACAGTTCTCATTGCATCAGAAACATTTGTTCTGCAGCGTTTCATTGTATATGCATGCCTTTTGCAGGCATCAATAAGCATGTTAGAGGTTGGAATGTTTGGGTCACAACCTCTGTAGTTATAAGCTCCACCAGCTGTCAGAAAGAAAGCATATGCCCATGTAATCATAACACTCAAGGGTACCTGAAGTCAATAGAGAAAGGTAAATCTTCAAATACTCGCTATATCATTAGTAGCCTTGGCAAAAGAACAACCTTCTGGTCTTATCAGTGTTCGAGCTATCTATATTCTTCATTACTGACTTCTTTTCCCAGCTAATAAACTCTATCCTTTCATATTATACTTGTTAACCATATCAGGAGGTGAGGGTAAGCAACTCTGTCTCGGCACTTGATAAGAGAAAACTTACTGCATAAATTCAAAACACCTTGTTCCCAAAAACTGAAACTCCTCGGAGGTACTGTAAAAATCATTTATGAAAATTGGTTAGATCTGTTCCGCGTGCCAATGTTGGGGGGGGGGGGAAATATAGCCTTCAGACAGTAAAAAATATTTTTAAAAATGATATCGACTGCAAATAAAGCATGCCCTTGTTAGAAAAGTTCTCAGCGATAAAACTTGCTTACAAAGTCTCTTACCAAGGTAAAGAGAAGAACTAATGCTATCTGGGGAAGACCAATTTCCACACAAGAACTAAGTACGAGTTCAAATTTTGATTGTGTTTACATGTTGATACTGTTTCATGGATCTAGGTTTTTTATTTGGATGAATTAGCATAATTGGTTTAATCACTTTTATCTTCAATGCCTTCTGAAACTTTCTTCTTCTTCAAATATAATAATAATGATAATAGTAATAATCAGGGACACTGCAAGGGGCATCATAGCAATTATGTGATTGTTTGAGGTCAAATTTAACATATGTGTGGCTCAAAATAGTTTGGGTTATTTGCGGATAGGTAGAAAATTCATTCCCACATTAAATGATGCAGTAAATAATGAGAAAACCTATGGAGTGGTATGCTGATTTTACTGAATTTTACAGTCTGGCATTATTCCATGAATGAATTTTTGAGATTGCTCTTTTACCACTGCCATTTCCTTTTTACCCTTCTTTTTGAAAGGCGTGGTTTATTGATTTATCATCATCAAATTTCCATTTTGTATTGGTAGTATTTATTATTGGTAGAATGTCTCCTTTTTTGTGTGCATATTAGACAGTTTTTCGAATTGCTTTTGTTAAAGTTTCGAGCTTTAGAACTATCTGGGCTGCATTATGCTCTTGATATTTGAAGACAATTTCAATTTTCTTTTTCTTAAGGTTTGCTTTATTGTTTATTGTTTAAACTCAGGTTCTCACGAATGGCATAGAAGCAAAGCTACGGCGGAACACCCTTAGTGTATTAGAAGCTGCTACAGGAAACGAGGAGGAGGATGACGATGGCCATATCGAGTTTCCAAATGTGCAGTGGAACGTCTCCGATATGGGTAAGTTAAATGATACACACTCTCCATGGATTGTCCAAATCCTCGTAAAGATGAGAAAAACTATGCTTAGATGCAAAGTCAGTAGTTAAAGACTCTGTATGAATTATGATCTTTTTAAAAAAGCTCTTTGAGGTTGTCTATTACATAGGATTCCAATTCTCATGTCTTTAACAAAAAAACGGTTTTACTGAATCACTTTATTCCTCAGCATCTGATGATACCCATAAGTCTCGTAGAGAATGTTGCTGGGAGCTGCTGCAGGTGAATAAGAATGTTGTAGACAGTAAAACATTACCTTCGAAACTGAAAAGATGATCTTAAAATGCTGAATGGTTTTGATGCAGGCAACCATTTCTACAGCCTGAGGCTGCATTAAATTTTGCAGGTTAAATGGAACTTAGATTAAGTGTTGAGTGTGTAGTGTTAGCTCATTCTTATTTTGGTAGTAATCAATGTAAAGGGTACACTATTGCTTTTGTGAGAGCTACATTGTGAAGGTGTGAGGTAGTAGCACAACGAGAGGGACAGGACTCGAAGAAAATGAAAAGCATGAGCCATGAGTTCAAGCAGGGCAGATTGCAGAATCACTTCTGGTTTTATGGAATAAATAGAGGAGGAAAATCTACGAATTAAGGATGGCTATATATTTTTCCGTGCAATCGAAGGATTTTTAGGGCTGCATCAAGAAAACTAATCCATAAGTCCAGGCAGTAAGATCTTTGAGTACTTATTAGCTATGTTTCAGCGTGTTTCTGTTCTTGTGGAATAAAAACCTAATTAGGACCTTAAGCTTGTGGAATTGTTATGATAATTTTTAAATTAATTTCGGACTTTATTGAAACCATTATTGTGAAAATTGAAGGATCTTGCATACTTAAGGAATACCATTTTGAGGTTAGATTATGTTTTGAATTAATTTCGGACCTTGTTTGAAACCATTCTTGTGAAAATTTAAGGATCTTGCATACTTTAGGAATACCATTTTAAGGTTAGTTTGCAGTTTTCGGTGAAGTGCCAGAGGAGTCGGTGGGCTCGAGGAAGTCCGGTTTGTCTACGAGAAGCGGTTAATCAAGCGCCATATATTTGTACGTCTTATTCTTTACTCGTAGTGGGTGTATTAGTAATTCTAGGTTTTGTTAGCTTAGTTCTAGGGTTCTTATATAATGGATTGGAAGTTTGAGAGCATTACTTTGGCCTTACTGATGAATTGATTTCAATCCTTCAGATAGGAGAATGCTGCAATGTGTTACATTTCAGTAAAACATGGGCTTTTTATTGCTGGAAGTGGCTGATTTTCGCAAGAATTGATGTTCTGTTTAGTCGTTTTTACTATGGACCGAAGGTAGATAAGTAACCAAATATGTGAGAATGATTTGTGAGTGTTGTAGGTTTCAAAGTCTTTACTCGAGGATATCATGAGGTTTCTTTGCCTATTAAGCTGATTGTGAATAAATGAAATGTGGGCGCTGGCGATTTTTCGTATCTTTAGGTGGTAATTTGCGGGGTTCCTGATGGGTTGGCTGTGTTCATCTTCCATTTGACCATTCATATCTGGTTCAGAATCTCTCTGTTCAGATTGGTTTAAGCTCTCATATTTTGATCTATTTCATTGCTTAATGAAGGGATGTTCAACTTTATTTTGTATGTTCACATCAAGCAGCCAAAGTCAACAAGCTTTTCTGTAGTTATGTCTTAGCTGCAAAAGTTCAATTGAAAGCTCTGAAGCCAGTTATGATTTCATGTTACTCAACTTTTCCTGTTTCCTCATTTTGGTCTCGTGAAGTTTTTTTCTGGTGCTTGCCTGATGAGATAATTTAAATTTTCCTGTGTTTTATTTCTAGGGCTTTAACAGTGCATCTGTTCCTGCTTACGCTCAAGCTACATTTCCTTGCTTAATTGCTGTCAGCAATTTTTTACAGGTTAAGTTTTTTTATCAAGTACCTCCTTGTTAAATCCTTTCTGTTGTAAATTCATTGGACTCTTAGCATCACTAATCCATTTTCCGAGACATATATCTTTGTATTATCTTATCTATCTTTGCAACTCATTATATGCCTTTGATCTTTCAGGCAGGAACTTTTGACCTTGTAGGCACTATTGTGTATGAGATAGATGAACAACCCTACCAAAGTATGTTCTACAATGGTACCATTGAGTCTGTATTCTTGGCGTCCCTTGCAATTGCAATCAATGGCGTCATTTTATTTACTGTACGGACTCACATACAGAATTACTCTAAGGTGAGCCCATGTTTTTTCATTTCTCGAGTCTTTGAATGTGGTTATATGTTCAACAAAATTAGTTGTTCATTATGTCTCTCCCTGGTCTTATTATCCTTTCATTTCATCAGAAAACTAAAATGTCTTATTTCTTTTAGTTTTTGTGACTTGTACTTTTACTTGATGTGTGCAACTAAATTTTCCAACCTAAGAATTGTAAGCTGTGAGTTGGGAGATCAGGAAGATTCTAACACAGAGAGCAGCCAGCTTTAACATTGCTCTTGAAAGCTGAGAGAGACAAGTACAAAATTTTCCATTATTGAACCTAATTCTGCAATGAGGGAATGTTGCAATGTTTAGGCTCTAATGATGCTGCAAAGTCATCACAATAGTAATACGTAATTTATAAGCAGGTTCAACTTTTATTACTATGCAAATTAGTGGTCGGAATTCGAAATAATGATTTTTTACTGAACCAAATGCATTAGGATTTATGAGTCAGACATGGAATGAATAACATAATTACCATGAATACTCTTCAGCTCAATTTTTTAGATGACGATCTCTCTTTCCTCGGGTCACTGCATCCTAAATCTATTATATATCTAGAATTTGTTTATTTCAATTTTCACTCATAGCATGCTTACTGGTAAAAAAAATGGCTGCTGCATTTTCTGCGTGTGCGGTGTATAGGTTACTGGCTATGAATTCTACTCCATGATAAATAGATTCTATGTGATTGGAAGGGTATGGTCTTTAGAGATACTTATACTGG
>JAULKM010000012.1:10064148-10074204 GCA_032355605.1 Rubia tinctorum | reverse complement strand
TTGTGAACTTTGAATTCGCCAATTAATTTGTTTCAGAATTATGTTGTAACAAGTATTTGTGATAATCGCTTGCACAAGTTTGCGTAGGATAGTCTGGACTCATACACGGGTTTCCAGATGGACTTAGAGGTTGATGCATTTGGAATAACCCTCAACTTGTTTGATAAATTTTTTGAATGAAAATTACATTTGATCATTCTTATGTTTAGTATGGCACGGGGTCTGTTGCTTTTAGTACTCATGTCCCCCCTTACCTCTGTGCCCTATGGTGATGGTAGTTGTGGTTTTGCACAGTAGCGAGACTGCCTCCACATTGTTGATAAATGATTTTTGTTTCAATATTGTGTTGATGTCTCTCATGTTAAGTTGTGGACATTTGGTGGCTCTTAGGGCGCTGAACTTGTTGCTCAAGAAGGTAAAAGTGCTGCTGCTTTGGCAACTTGTAGAACGTTGGTTGAAGAGCTCACAGAACAGCATTTTTTGGCTCCTCGCATTCTTGCATTGAAGGTATAAATAAAAGAATGGCCTATTCTCTTTTACTTGCTAGTATTAGTTTTTGTGTTTGCCTCTTATATTCTGCAGTCACTGAGATTACTAGTGATGGTTTTGCACTAGCAACTATTTCATACTTCAATCTTTCTTTCCCTTTGTTAAGTTACTATACTTCTGATCATTCTGTTAGATGTCGTCGAACTATATCCATCAGCATCTGAAAACGTTAGAGATCATGTTTACTTGAGAAGTGCAGCGAGCAAACTTCTCGAGGCTTGAACTTTTGCCGGATTTAAACATTTTAATTGATGTTTAGGTCCAAATATCCCGCTAGCTACAACAATTATTCGTTCTGATAGAAAAACCATTGTTTATGTTATTTCAGTTTGAGCGAGGTAATAAATGTATTGAAGGAAAATGTAGTATTGCAAATGTAAATAAAGACTGTTATTTCATTGTCAATTTCCAATCAAGAACCAGCTTGAGGGAAGCCATAGCTAAAGAAGGCTAAGCCAACTGCAGCAACAGTTGGTGCAACAACAATTGGGTTTTTTAGTCTGCAACAATTTTGTAATTTAAGATGTCAGAACAATAAATCTCTTTAACTTGAAAAAGATATAGTAGTAGCTTTGATTCTAGTTTAAGCTTAAATATATCGCTAATGATTTCTTAAAATCTAATGGGGATTGATTTTTTCTTCTTCTTTTTAATGTCGGAGAAGCTGACATGATGTTGAACATGGAACCCTAAGATACTCGAGTATACTTATCTCAGAGATGGTTACTGAAGATGGATAAACAGGTGAAAGATATGCAAATCGTATAGCTGGCAATTACAATACTTGAGAAGTACCATAGATTACCTCAATATAAAAGACATCAAACCACTAAAGCCCAAGATGCTCTGGATAATGGAGCCAACAATTATGGCCCCTTGTAGTTCTCTCATTATGTGTCTGAATCTCTGTAGCAAAGTAATAAATTGTTTCACCATCTATATTAGCAGAAGATTAATGTAGAGTAGCAGGTTCAATTCAGAATCAAGATGGTTATTCACACTTACATTCACTGTAAGGTTCCGGTATTCGCGAGAATTCATAATGACTAATGCAGGCGCAAGGTAAACAAAGGAACTCCCTTGAACCAGCGGAAGGCGAGTTCCGAAAAGCGAGTTCAGTATCGTAGAAATTCCAGAAACCAGCAACATCGTAGAAATTACAGTAGCAGTATCCTTCTGCAGTCATTCAAAATAAAATGGAAATAAGTACATGAAAGGTAACCCGCCTCTAAAATGATAGTGGAAAAGTACAAGGGAAGGAGAAATGGTCATACATCCGATCCTCCCATCTCAGGAACAATAATCAAGGGTATGAATATAAGTGAACCAGCCAAGGCCAGGAAGTGCTGAAGACCATAGTATATTAGTGGCACTGCATTTTAAGTTTGAAATGAATCACCATCAGAAACATAGTAGTCAAAATTGTCATAAATATTACAAGGGAAAAGATAATGCTCAAACATATTAGTGAGATATCTCATACATGCTTGACAAGATTCTTGAACACTAATTCCCATCAAGCTATATTAAGCATAACCAAAAGACTAGAGAACCGAAATACATGAAAAATCCCTAGCAATTGTCGCCTTTATCTTCACATTAAAATATAGAACCCTTGGCCTAAAAGCTTCACTTCAGCTTGACAGACATGCCACTGCCATTTATATTTTACTTGTAAGTCTAAAAAATGCATAGAAAAGAAATGGAAGCCATGAGAACTGTGCATCTACTGACTATAGCCAAAGTGACAGATTACACTAAAATGCAGCTGGCTGTCAGCTGGCTTAGAGAATCATTTGAGACTCAATTAAGATGTTCTCCACTTAACATAACATTACTTTTTTCCTGAGAACAGCCGATTACTGCTATTTATCCTATGCTAGAATAGAACCGTACTCACCAAAACCTGGATTTTCGTTCGAGCCACATTTTAGTTTAGGTGACGGATGATTCCACTCTTCTCCCAAACCTTGATCCTCATTTTCAGGAATACCAGGGATCCCCAATTCCTCCTCTCCATTCTCCTCTTTCTTCAATTCTGTTGCTTCAGCCACCGGCAGAACTCCTCCATGCCTGTTCCCACTTCGACTAACTTGCGCATTGCCATTGCCATTTCCATTTCCAGAACCATCACTCTTCTCCTCAACTTTTGGGTCAAAACTGACTCTGTCCCTCTGTTTATCCATCCTATTTCTTTCATTTTCAAATCCCAAATCTTGCTCAATTTCATTACCCCTATTCCAGGTCCTCCCCAGAATAGGGTCAAGCTCAATTGTAGGTGACAAAGAATCCTTTTTTTCAATACCCTTTTCCAAATCCACCTTTTCACTCTCATTGTGAGTCCTCCTGCTCATGCTTCCCCTGTCAATCTCCCCAGAAAAGGTGGACACAAAACCAGTTCTCTTAGCCCAGGATCTCAAGTCCTTGGGGTCCAAAAAATTCTTTCTTTGACTAAAAGGCTCAATATTTTGTTTCACCACCTTCTCCCCACCTCCTGAGCTCGAACCACCTTCCATTTCAACTTCTTATCAAAGGGGTCTCACTTCAACGAAGGAAAAACAGGCAAGAACTTCTACTGCACTGCATTTACAAGAACACGGGAAAAAGGTCAGGAAAACTTCGCAGAGAAATAATTAATATTGGACTTAACTGAAGCAGAGATTAGAGTGTGAAAGGGAGAAGCTCCACTTGCTTCAGTAGCTATCAAAAGTTTGGACTTTACCATTCACAGGCATTTCTTTGGTTTAACTTGATTACTGAAATGCCCTTCTGCAACGGTTGGATTGGGAGGGTGGGGATTGAATTTGCAGGGTTAAAAGCCAATGAGTTTCTTGTTTTTTTGTTGAGATTTGGTCAGTTGGGAAGGACATTTTATCATGTGTTCTTGGACTTCATGTTTTGCCTGGCTCTTTTTACAAGGTTTCAATTCCTTAAATTACAAAGCTTTTTCATTAATATCTACTACTACTAACCTTTTGTAAGTTTTGCTACAAAATGGCACAACAAATTTGTGCATGGAATGGTAATGGATTCAAGTACTTCATAATCTATCATAATTTGAGAAAAAATTATAATAACTATTTCTATTTTATTTAGAGAATATTTTATGTTAAATCGACTAATAATTAAAATAATAATGAAAATTTTTGTTTCAACAGCTTTTAGGGTTGTAACATGCTACGAAACACGCTAGGTACGAGCACGACAATGGGCCTCAAATCATATAAGCACTGAGGTATGTCACGAACACAACACGAGCACGAAACTACTCTATTCATATATCTATTCAAATATGTTAATATCAAAGTTTGATAATTTTGACCAAAAAGAAAATTTTGTGCAGATTTAGCTGGACGAATGAAGTGGAATGAATTCACTAATTGTAGTGAGAAAAATATACTCCCGAGAAAAGTTGCTTTATAAGTATTAACATTCTGCACGGGGAAGAAAAGAAAATGATCAGAAGTATTACCTTACTATTTCTTCGTGGAAAGTATTGTTAATTTGTTAATGGAAAGGTTATTTTGGAAATGACTTTTGTCATTTAAATAATGTTAATGGATCTACAGCTTGGAACTTAGAATCCCTTTAATTATACCTCACTTTGATTTTAGTCGGTCCTAATAATTACTGTTGATGATAAACTCGAAGATAAAGCTAGAAGAAAGGATGATGCGTGACCGGACAAACTAATTTTGCCCATATTTCCTTTGTCTACCATGTATTATGTCATTTAGGTTGGCTAGCAAACAGTGAGATCACTTCCGTCACAATCTTATCTGGCTGATTCCTCATCTAGAATCGTCATTTTTTTCGTTAATTACTCATATAAGGTATATTATTATCTTTAGGTGTCGACCGAAATTACAAGTTTCGTTTCTCTTTTACATCATATTTTTGAAAGATTTTCAGATTATTACGAAATATTTTTAATTGATTACTTTATTGAATATAACACGTTTTAATTGAGGTAACTGATCTGCCAACAGTTAGCGATATTTTAAAAATTATAATTTAACAACTTTTGAACTTAAATTAATTTTTTAAAATTTTCTCTTCTTCCACTTTTTTCTCCACTGTCTACCATGTTTCGAACACTACCAATCCAACCATATTCACTATCTCTTTTATCGTCCTTACTTTTTGTGTATCCTACTTCCCAATGACGACAATGTCAACACTGGAAAGGTTGACTCAATGTTGACTCATTTAAACCGACTAACAGTATGTGGGAACAAATTGAGAACATGTCGTTATAATGTGGAAACATTTTGGGAACGATTTGTGAAAAGGTGAACGAAACCTATAATTTTGTATTAAAATGGGTAACAAATCTACTAGCTCAGTTTTGTTGGATGTGGCACTAAAAAATTAGGTATTTGGATTAAGCTAAATGAAATAAGTTGATGAAATTGAATTCAGAAAGAAAAAATAGAATTAGTAGATGAAATTGAAGGAATCTTGTCATAAAATAAAAGTGTCAAATCCACAAAAGCAAAAAAAAATTTGTCACATCCAATGAAACAGCACAAAATCTTCTTTTAGCCGGACTAAACTTTAGCCCATGGTTTATTTTGCAATTATTGTAAGTTTCATTTGGGATTAATTTTTTAAATATGCTAATAAATTTAGAGACATACTGTGCAATTATCAAAATGCTATAAATATCACATAAATATCAGAATTTTTATTTCTCTTTTCCGATCGGAATCTACTCTTCCGATCGAAAATATGTAACCGCCGTCGTTCCGCCCCCAAACGACACCGCTCTTCCGCAATGATTCTTCTTCTTCCGTCGGAGAAGCTCATTTCCTTCACCGTCGGACGTCGCACGCTCATTCACCGTGAATTGGAGCTCCATATCATGAAACCTCTGGCAAATTCAGATCCAGATCGAAGTCATTGCGCTCTGACAAATTCAGATCCAGATCAAAGCCTCGAGTAACCGCTTCGCTGACGGTTGAGCTCCGTCGCACAGATACAGTGTCGCACGATGACGACACGCACAGAGATGGCGTTGCACGGAGGAAAGTTGTGGCGATGAGAAGTAATCAACGGCGAGGCCACGACGAGGGGTTAGGGTTTGTCAACGACGACTCTAGGGAAAGGCGAGGCAAGCCGCAACGACGGCGACGGTGTTGCTGCGACGATCTTCGTTCAGGTGTGTGAGATCCACGCTTGTCGGTGAAGAAGAAGCCTCGCGCGTATAAACACACGCGGACAACGAGTGGCAAATGGTAGACGGAGGTGGCAGACAGCAGACAGACTGATGTTTTGCTTACGAGATGTGAGTTTTAATTTTGTGTTTTGTTGTTTTCAAAGAGATATACTGAGTTTTAATATTATTTAACTGAGTATATGTTAGAGTTGGAGTCTCACATTGGTGATTGACAGTCATATAACTCAATATATAAGATCATGACTTCCCCCTACATAGTACCAATTGGTTTTATGATTTGGGTCCATGATTCTAATATGGTATCAGATCCCAAGGTTGGCTCATTACCCCTTTCTGTCCACGTTTGCGCGATGATGTCATGCCGCTGCACGTAGGAGTGTTCAAAAAAATTGGAAAATCAATAATCGGTCAAAACCGAATTACCGAACTGGTATTTAATTCGGTTTACTGGTTAACTGGTTAATTGGTTAATCGGTTAATATCGGTTATGGTTATCCAGTTATGTCGGTTAATCAGTTTCTTTATCAATTTTATTATTTGGTAATCGATCTAACCGGATAACCGATAAGAGATTTTATAGCATAATAATTAATTAATTAATTTTAACCCCAAAAATTAATTTATTAAAATTTGGGTTTTGATCACAAACCCAATAAAAAAACTTTAAATTACTAACCCAAATTAACTATTCTTTAAACTCTATATTATTAACTCATATATCTTTAAATAATGATTATGCCCAAAGCAAGTAATTATGCAAACAAAAGTCGATGTAGCTTATAATTGTACCCAACACTAATAATTGTCAATGGGATACAATTTTAATATTAATTCAAAACATATTCAACTCCTATGCAACACAATTATCCAATTTCTAATAAATTTACCTTACATTCCAAGTTTTACAACTCTAACTACTAATCAATATTAATATGGATTTATATTTTTAATTTTAAATGAATGATATATATATATATATGATAACCGGTAATAATTGACACATCAATCAAAACCGATACTAACCGAACCGGTAAAACAGACAACATTATTGGTCGGTTATTTGGTTCCTTATAAAATTGTATAAACCGTTAGAAACCGAAACCGATTATCCGCCTAATCGACAAACCGACCAGTTGAACACCCCTAGCTGCACGTGAGGGGGCGTGTTAGAGTTTGAGTCCCACATTGGTGGTTGACAGTCATATAATTCAATATATAAGATCATGACTTCCTCCTACATAATATCAATTGATTTTATGATAGAGACTCGTGATTCTAATAGTATATGATCAATAAAGGTGTTCTCTGGTTTAGTGGTTCGTACTCTATTTTTGAGCTTAAGGGTCTAGGGTTTGGATTACACCGGAACCTTTATTTTGAAAGATTTATGTTCTTGAGATACATGTTGAGGTTTAATATTATTTGAATGAGTGTATGTTTAGTAATGTGTCTCTGGTGTTTTGGTTTTTTACTCTAGACTTTGAGGCTAGCAACTTGAGGTCAAATCGCACTAGAACCTTCTTTTTTGAACAAGTTTTATTCATGAGGTTTTTAAATTTTTTTGTTAATGTTTGTAGCTTTTTTTTCTCTCATGGTGATGTTTTTCATTATTTTGGTGAGGTATAGTTGATATGATTTGATGTTTTGTAGTTTATTTGGGTGATATGGATTGATATTTGTATTTTTTTATTTTCTCATGTTGATGTTTTTCATTTTCCGGTTGAGATTTAGATGATAGAAGTTGAAGTTTGGTTGTGTCTTTTTTCTCATGTTGATATTTTTCATTTTCTGGATGAGGTTTAGGTGTTAGAAGTTGATGTTTGTAACTTTTAGGTAATATAGGTTGATATTTGTAGTTTTTTATATAAAAAAATTGTTAATGTTTTATGATTTTTAGAGTGAGAAATTAATGCTCTTGAGGTACCGTAACCTTTTTGTGGATTTTTTTAGTTTTTTCTCTCATGTTGATATTTTTCATTTTTTGGATGAATTTTAGTTGATATGGTCGATGTTTTGTAGTTTTTTGGGGTTACATGGGTTGATATTTTTAGCATTTTTTCTCTCATGATGATATTTTTCATTTTCTATGTGAGTTTCAAGTGATAGGGGTTGATTTTTGTAGCTTTTTCGGTGATACGGTTGATGTTTTTGCAGCATTTTTTTTCTTTATGTTACCGTTTTTCATTTTCCGAGTGAAGTTTATATGATATGAATTGATGTTTTTAGTTTTTGCGTGATATAGGTTGATGTTTTTAGTTTTTTTTTTTTTGGTTTTGATAATTTAAGCTTTGTTGCTTTTATTATTTTCAGTTGATGTTTTGTTAATTGTAGTCGATGAATTTTTGACTTTTTGTTGATTTTTATTTAATTATATTTTTTTGCTACAATTTTTTAATTGATTTTTTATGATTTTCCGTTGATGTTTTGCTAGTTGTAACTAATGTTTATAATTTTCAGTTCGATGATAATATTGATTTTTTGCATTTTTATTTTTATTTGCAGATTGCAGCTGATGGAAAAATGTTGAAAAAAATTGGACAAAATAATCCCTGAAAAAATATTAGAGATAGGTCCCTGTAAAATAATTGAAGATACATCCTTGTAAAATTATTATAGATAGGTCTCTGACTCCCTGGAGCTAAAATATAGTTATAATTGCTTAAAAATCTCTGTCTAAAGTTTATACTGTCTCACATTAGAACATCTCATAAAACAGAGGAAGTATCATTTTATGTACTCTCTATATTATTCTATGATAAAATATCAGGAAAGTTAGTATGTGCATAAGGTTATGGATAGACTGCTTTATTTTTTAACTTAAAATTTAAATATTTTATTTTATAAATTAAAATATGTAATGATATTTAAATAAAAATAATTTATTTTTATTTAAAAATTTAATATGTATAACAAATTGAATGTATAAGAGAAAATATACAATAAACTGTTCAAAATTTAAATATGTAACTTGGACACCTCCTCTTCTTCTATAATTATACTTCATCCGTCTCAAGGGAATCTGCATACTTTTCTTTTTTGGGTGTCTCAGACAAATTTGCACACTTTTCTTTTAAGAAAGTATTTAACATATAATAATACAAAATTGCCCTTCTTAAATTCAAATTTTACACAATCTCACACACTCATTCTAAACCCTAAACACGCACACACCCCGACACCCCCAAAAATTCACAATCTGCACTTCAACCCATTTCCTCCATCCTATTTTCGCTGCCCCCATTTCCGCCACCCCATTTCTGCCGCTAACATTCACTTCCTCTCGCTCCAATTCCTCCGCCTCATTTACTCCAACGGAACCCTACCTTCCCTCCGCCCCCGCTTCCCCTCGCCGTCGCCACCGCCCCTCCCTCCGCCTCCGCTTCATCCCCTCATCCGCCTCCCCTTCTTCCAGATCCAGTGCTCCTCTTCTTCCAGGTGAACGACGGTTCTGATTACGCGGCCCCTCTTCTTCCGGGTGAACGATGGTTTTGATTACGCGTCTCCCCTTCTTCCAGATCCAGCGCCTCCTCATTGATTACATGGCTCCGGCGATCCAGACGGGGGAACTGGGTCGGATTCTTGACAGAGGCAGAGTGTTGGGCGCGGAGAGAGGCAGCGAAGGAGCGACAACGTATCTAGTAGAAAAGACAAGGCAGAAAATAAGTGAAGAAAATAGAGACATATTAGTCTTTTTACCAGGAAAAAAATTTGTGGAGGGATTTTCACTCTTTACGTATTTGCAGGGAGTAGTTTAGTTTGCAAACATCATGTTCGCAATAGACTTTTGTGGAGTCGGGTCTTTATTGTTGTAAAACATCTCGCTCATGTAGACATCAAATTAATGTACAGGTAATTAGTCTACGTTGTCAGCAATCTCCTCACCTAAATAATTTCATCATTTCTTATTAATTGAGATATTTAGAAAATATTACGAATATTTCTTTTTAATGTAATTACATTTTAATTAAATTTATTTTAAAATTAATTTACAGATACTATCATTATTATTCAAATTATTTCATTTTAGTTCACTTCAGCTCCAATTAGACAAAACAAAAATACTCCCTCCGCTCAAAGAGTATTGACATATTCAATTTTTTCAAGTCAAACTTTACAAACTTTGAGCATAAATATAAAATTAATATATTTATAATATAAATATCATGTGAAATATTGTTAGATTCATTTTAACATCTATTTTCTAAATTCATTTTTATGCGAAATTGTTATACTCCCTCTGTTTTTTTGTATATGGCACCGTTTGACCACTAGTTTTTTCGTGCAATGTTTGACCATCGATAACTTTTGTTATATATAATAATAGACAT
>JAULKM010000012.1:10029855-10041964 GCA_032355605.1 Rubia tinctorum | reverse complement strand
TATTATTATGTATATTTTAAAATATTAAAATAACCAAATTATAAGTGATTAGTGAAAAATGAAAATGTGAGACACTATTTGAGGGACGGAGGGAGTATAATATTTTGTAGGAAGTTAATGTAAGAGGACAAGAGGAAATATACAAATATCTGATAAAAATACACATCTAAGGGTAAATACTCTTCGTAGATGAATGTTGTAATAAGCCTGTAGGGATGGAAAATAGGCGGACAGGTCAAATACGGGTTGGGTAATATGGATATTGAAAAAATGGGTATGACCCATTTTGACTTGTTTTATAATGAGTTAACATGGATCGGGTTAAAAGGGATTGGTTTGAAACCCGATCAACCCGTGGGTAAAAAATCACTCAATATACGGGTAAAAATGGGTAAATCCGTGCGTTTCAACTCATATGGGTTGGCGAAAAAGTTCAAAATTTTTGTGAACCACATATATAATGACTCTCTCTCTCTCTCTTCCCAGGCATTGATGATCTCACCGCCGAGTAGTTTCTGGACACCTCCCAAGAAGGTTCTAGCTTCAACCTTAAGCTCTGCAATAATATTGATGCCCATTTCCTTCAGCTTAGCGTTAAGTCGCTTTGAAAATATTGAAGCAAGCTTCAATGGGTTTCTCGCTGGGAAGAGGATGGGTTGCTTGCTGGGATGGTCAAGGGGAGCTCAGTATACTTTTACTTGGAAGTGATAAGAGATGGTAAAAAAAAGGTCACTGGAAAGTAATGAAACGGGTAACATGCGAGTCTGACCCTGGGGTTTACAGGTTTTATTGATCTGCGGTCAACCTGCAAACCCAATCCGCATTACTCATAATATTTATTCACCTATTTGACCCGTTATCCATTTTATTCAATACTCATTTACCCATGTCCAACCGAGTTTATAAATAGACAACTCACCTGACCCGCGGGTTATGAGTTTATTTTTCCACCCCTATAAGCCCTTCTGGAAGGGATGAAGTGGAAGGATCTCAATCGCACATGGATCAACTTCCTTGACAGTCCAGAGAGAGTGAGGACTTCCTTCCCGAATATGATCCATCTTAAAACAAAATTGAATATAATTGGGAGATAGAATTAGAGGTAGCGGCTTAGCTTAGCCCCATTCAAGTTATTTACCCTCATTAATCAAAGGATTAGATCTTGGAATACTTTTTTGTCAAACAGTGGTATCATTCTAATTAGTTTCATGATTGTTACATAATTGTGATCCTAACTAACAATTAGAACCAATCTTTCTAAATTTGATAACCATCGTCCAACACACACAATGTGGGGTGAGCCTTCCACAATTAAATGTGTCAATTCATAAGACAATTCCCGGATTGAAGTTCACATGCCATAATGGAATCTGCTACTCGATCCGTACCTCTAAACTTCTTGTTTTCACCAAGTTGCATCAGCTCTGTAGTTTTGGTAAGATAGTTACTGGATTTTTCCGTTCATCCGTGGGTGTGCGAGTATATTTTGTTTTGAAGCATAGTGATACTGCGTTGCCTCCATGTTTATTCATGGCTGGCTAGATTTTATTCCCACTGGGTTCCCACAAGTCCGTAGTTCTAATATTGAGAATAATTTTGGAGGTTATCACTGGATTTCTCCAATAAGCAACAAGGAGAAACCAATATCTCTCCAGAGTCGTGAGAGCACTAATAACACACCTAAAACAAAAATATCAAACATCTAGAATTAAAATTAACTTAAACCATGTTGTTATCTAGGAAAACCAATCAATAACACAAATCTTCTAGAATTCATGAGTATATATCATCTAGGGAGTATTGCCCTCCACGCCCGCTGCAAATGGTATGAAATAAGATATCAGATGTGCTTTTAGGTCAAATATCTAGAAGGATGGAGTGGGAAAGCTTCACCCACCACCGATGGCTATTGATCGGCATTGATCATTAACTGGCATTTCCATCGCGAACTACATTTGGACCTATGTCGATTGTGTTTGACCCGTTGTGGTGCGTCAAAGTTGAGTAGATTTTGTTTGTTGTGTCCCACCACTTGCATCTATTCTTAGCCCGTCGCCAGCTTCTGCTCGTCATTCGGTCGTTTCCCTCAGCTGACTTGTTTCTACAAGCTGCAAACTGGTGGCCCTTTCTTCTCTGGCAGGCATCTCATTTGTTGCGCAGGCCATCTTCTCATTTATTTCCTTCTCCCGTGACTTCTACACTACCCCACCGCACAACACTCAACACCGCACGACACAAATGCACCTACCGGTGGATAAGACCAATCTTGTAAAAGCCAATGAAAATAACTGATGTAAAGATCATAAATGAAGAATGTAAGAAGAACACTCGGAAACTGATCACGGGGAGAGCATGATTTGGGAGAAAATTTTGTGTATTGATTGTGTTAACTTACAAAATGTTTATAGCCCTTCACTTTATATACAAGCTAAAGCTAACATAATCATATCTAACTAACTCAGCTAACTATTCTTAAACATATAGCAAATGTAACTAAAAGCTAACTGCTTAGACTAACTGCTAACTAACTGGGCTAGGCACATGAATGTAGCTTCAAGCTTTAGCTTGTTCTGGTAGCTTCCAGCTCTCTTTGGTAGCTCCCAGAATAGCTTTCCGGATATTCTATCACCCCTCATTCCCCGTCAAGATGAGGCTACTGTGAGAATTGCAAAAACCCATCTTGTACAAGATAGGAAGAAGCTGATGTGAAGAGATTAGTTTTGTAAAGACATCTGCTAATTGACATTGTGATTTCACACGAACTAGAGAGATGAAGCCATCTTTGTAAGCATCACGAACCAAGTGGCAACCAATTTCAATATGTTTTGTCCACTCATGGAAAATGGGGTTTTCTGTAATATGAATTAAAGCATTGTTGTCACAATGGACATGAATAGGTAGATGTAGTGGCAGTTTGAAACCAAGAAGAATTAACTAAGCCATTTGAGCTCACAAAGTGTCATTGCAAGGCTTCTGCACTCGGACTCAGCTGATGATTTAGAGACCGTTGATTGTTTCTTAGCTTTCCATGAATCAGAGAAGAACAAAGAAATATGGGGTAACCAGTCACAGATCTTCGAATTTCTTTATAAGTACCCTAATCAGCATCACAAAAAGCCCTTTAACTCAATGAATAATTAGCTGAGTAGAAATGACAAAATGATCGATGATGTCTCAAAATTTTTACAATATGAACAGCTCCAAGCCAATGATGTTCAGTTGGGTGATGAACATAGTGATTGAGCTGATGAACTGCAAAAGTGAAGTCTGGCCGAGTGAAATTTAGATAGAGAAGCCTGCCTATCAACCTCCGAAAAGGACCATGATCTCTCAGAAGTGGTGACGAAGTATCTGAACTGATCCTGGAGACAGGCAAAGGGAATGCAACAAAGTTTACATTTTCTAGTTTTAGATCAAAAATAAGCCCAGCAATGTACTTTTTTCGAGTGAGATACATTCCTGATTTTGATCTAGCAACTTCAATGCCAAGAAATATTTGGCTGGACCAAGATCTTTAATGGTGAAGGTCTTCTATAGAGAATCCTTGACAAATTGAATTGCTGATTTAGAATTACTAACAATCAAAATGTCATCCACATAAACTATCAGTGCTAAAACAACTAATCCTTGAAATTTGAAGAATAAGAAAATGTCATTATAGAACTGGTAGAACCTCATGCCTTTAAGATGTTTTGTAAACTCATGACTTCATTGTCTTGAAGCCTGTTTTAGGCCATACAAAGACTTGTACAGCCTGCAAACAAGACCCGATGATGATTTTTTTATAACCAGCAGGGGGAATCATATAAACCTCTTCATCAATATATCCATGAAGGAATGCATTATTAACATCCACTTGATGCAAAAACCACTTCTTAGCAGCGGAAATAGCAAGAAAGAGTCTCACGGTAACACTTTTAGCAATTGGTGAGAAACTCTCATAAAATCCTCTCCCTCAACTTGATTGCAACCTTTAGCCACTAATCTTTCCTTGTATATGTTCACTGATCCATCGGGATTACATTTTATTTTGTAAACCCATTTACTCTCTATTGATCTCTTTCCAAGTAGTAAGGGAACCATCTTCCAGGTGTGGTTATCTTCCAATGCCTTAAGTTCTTCATTAATGGTAGCATTCCACTCAGGATAAAGTTGTGCTTCCTTAAATGAAGATGGCTCTGGAACCTATCCAATGGCAGTAAGAAAAGAGATATGTGCAGTAGAAAACCGAGGGGTATAGGAGTTGTATGCATTGTTGAAACTGAAGTTTTTTAACCAAGAAGGTTTGACCTTAGATCTGGCACTATGTCTTATGATTGGAACTGGCCGTGAAGATGGAATGGGGTCATCTTCTATGTTATTTTCTGACTGATATGTATTATGTAAAAGATTAGGTTCAGGATTTGGAGATGGCATGATGTTAGTTGGAGAACTAGAATCTGAAGATTCATTCTAAAATTGGAAAATATCATTTTGATTATGATCAGACATTGGAGATTGAGGTATATCATAATGTTCATTATGGGAATGAATGTTCTCATCAGCCTGTATATAAGAAATAGGAAGAATAGAAGGAAGAACATGTTCTTAAACTTCACCACTACGAACTGAGAAATGAGATTTACCTTTATATGGAAATATTTTATCATGAAATGAAGCATCCCTAGAAATAATTGTTTTGTTATTGACTATGACGTACAATTCAAAAGCCTTTTGATTTGTTGGATAGCCAATGAAAATATATGGAGTTGACCTAGGGGGAAATTTAACCTTATGAGGAAAAGTATTAGTAGCAAATACTAAACATCCAAAGACCTTTAGCATTGACAAATCAGGTTTCTTGTGGAATTAAACTTCATAAGGTGAACTCCAGTTTAAGAATGATGTTGATAATCTGTTTATGATGTATGTTGAAGTTAAAATTGCATCAACCCAGAAATGCAGTGGCAGACCTGAGTGATACATAATGGATCTAGCCATTTCAAGTAAATGTCTATATTTTCTTTCAGCTATGCCATTTTGCTGAAGTGTATAGACACATGTTTTCTGATGTAATATTCCTAGCTTGTTAAACAGTCCTGTGCATTTAATATTCACAAATTCTGATTCATTATCTGTCCTAATTATCTTGATAGAAGCACTATATTGAGTACTGATCATGTTGAAGAAGGTTATCAAAGTGTCACATACAGAATCTTTAAACTTAAGCAAAACAGTCCAGGTTGCTATACTGTGATCATCCACTATTGTTAGAAAGTATTTAAAACCATTTGTTGAAATTATTCTTCAAGGACCCCAAAGGTCTACATGCAGTAATTCAAAACATTTATTTGCATGACTATGAGAAACAGGTTAAACTAATCTAAATTACATAGCAAAAGAACAAATGTTACAATGAAAAGCATGAGAATCATCACATTTTATTTTCAAATTCTTCAGTACTACATCATATGCATGTCCTAGCTTAAGGTGCCAAACATCAAAGTCATTAACAATTACTTTATTTGCTATGATGGATGCTTTATCATTTCTGATAGGAGGAAGTCTGTGAATCTGAGTATAGGAGTTGATGGTTTTCTGATCAAAAGAGGAAGGACTAACTGAGTAAAGTCCCTTTCTAGCTTTGGCTATTCCAATGATCTTATTAGTCTTGAGATCCTAAATCAAACAAAAATCAAGAAGAAAATCAAAATGCAGACCATTCGACAGAGACATTTTATTGACAAAAAAACAGATTGTAGTTGAAACTCTCTACATGTCGACAATCCTACAAAATACTAGAAGAAGTGAGGTAAACTGATCCAATGCCTTTAACTTGCTGAGTGGTGTTGTCTGGTAAATGAACTGGTGTGGGTGTATGACTGATGGTATATTTGTGGGAAAAAATTGTTTACTGCTGCACATATGACTAGATGCTCCATTATCCAAAATCCAGATATCATTTTCAAGTATGAAAGCTGAGTTTATACTATGAGAAAGTATTCTACCTGAGAAATCAGAGAAGTGTGCCTTGTTGATAGCCTCACTATTTGATGATTATGGACCTTTGTTCTTCTGTGCCTTGTTCATTTCAAGCATCTGAATAAAAGAAGCAAACAAATCATGCATGTTTGAACCACCATTCATGTCTCCCACGTCAAAGGGTGCATCATCTTGTGTTGTTACAGTATTAGCCACATACACTGGTTTACCCTTTCCTTCATGCCACCAGTCAGGGTAACCATGTATTTTGAAGCAAAATTCCTTCACATGTCCCATCTTATGACAGTAATCACACTTGAGAGTCTTGTTATTCTCATTGTCCTTCTTAAAGCCTGACCTCACAAAAGTATTGTTTCCATAGTTAAAAATTGAGTGCTCAGATTGAGACCTCGCAAGCATTGCAGATTGCTCAGTGGATTGCACATACCTTCTAACCGTCATCATCTGACTTTCAGCCTTCATCATTAATGAACAGATCTTGCTCACTGGTGGAGTAGGTTCCATAACCAACACCTGGTTCCTGATAGCAACAAATTCATCATTCAATCCTACCAGAAATTGTTGTACTTTATCCTTCTTGTCATCCTGAGCCACTGATTCCTCATATCCACAGCCACATGCTTCTTTCAAAGCATAAACACCTTCTTCTAGGCCTCATACAAGCAAGTTCATCCCACTTACTTTTCATATCAGAATAATTCTGATTGACAGTTTTCTGACCTTGCCTAAGCTCAGAAATATCAATCCTAAACCGATACAGTAAATGACCATTGCTAATTGCAAACTTGTCCCTGACTTCATCCCAAAAAACATTTGCATTATTAGCAAAGCAAAACCCCGAGCTAATTCCTTGACATTGCATTCTTAATCCAGGAAATCAAAATATAATTCACCTTCTTCCACTGCTTGAAGATTGGTGAATGAGCCTTAAGAGTTGGAAAATTACCTATAAGCATAACTTGTCCCTCGATCCAAGAGCTGAGATCATATCTTTGTTCCAGGTCAAATAGTTCTAAATGATATGCAGGACCTAGATACAATGGATCCTCCGATCTGTTCTTCACAAAGGCTTCTTCATCAACGGTATCCTTCCTTTTCGCTTCATTATGTAGATCTTGCTCCTTGAGATGATGAGCTCGCCATGATGAGATCAAATGAGAGAACTACCAGAAAAACAAATTGAACAATCAGGATCTATCAAGCCTGATGCTCTGATACCATGTAAAAGCCAATGAAAATAACTGATGCAAAGATCAGAAATGAAGAATGTATGAAGAACACTCATAAACTGATCATGAGCAGAGCAGAATTTGGGAGAAAATTAATGTGCATTGATTGTGTTAACATGCAGAATGATACAGACCTTCACTTCATATACAAGCTAAATCCAACAGAATCAGATCTAAATAACTCAGCTAACTATTCTTAAACAGATAGCAAATGTAATTGAAAGCTAACTGCTAACTAATTGGCTGGGCACATGAATGTAGCTTCAAGCTTCAGCTTCAGCTTCAGCTTCAGCTTCAGCTTCTGGTAACTTCCAGAATAGCTTCCCGGATATTCCATCAACAAAGTCCCTCCTGCATTGTGTGGATTAAACACTCCAGAAAACTCTTACATATCATTAGACCCTAACGTCTGCACTAAACCCACATAACAATTTATGTCAAATATATTTCGCTTTAAAGAATCAAATGAGTTGAACTCAAAAATTCATGAGTTTTATTTCGACTGTTTACGAAAATTTCTCATGGTTTGGGTCTTTTGAGGGGTATACACAAGTAAATTACAAATATCTGAAAATGAAAATTTGATAGTAGTACAACTACAAAAATATGCTTTTCTTCCTGTTCTCGTCGACAGAGGTATGGTCTCACTTCCAAGCTTTCCTCCCACGAAATTGTTTGCCGGAATGTTGCTGTTTTTTTCTCTTATCTACCCGTGATCGCGATATCTTAGCTCTCTTGGCAGCCAGGGGCATAGCTTTCTTATGCTCCTTTTGTTTATTGCTTGAACCACCAGTCTGAAAAGGTATGACATGTGCATCAAGTATCGACACAGAATTAGAAGACCAAAACACAATCTTGAAATGGGACTTGATCATTGTAGATGTAATGAACTGGGAAAACTTTCAGCAGCCAGATATTATTAAGGATCACAATGAAAAGAAAACAAAGTCGCTCAATAAGTTCAGACCATACCTTTTTCTTTTTAACAGCAGTTCGAGCTTGGTACTTTCCTCTCTCCTCTCTTCCTTCTCTAATTAAAGCCAGTCTTTCGTCCTTGGTCATCTTCCTCCGTATATTAGCCTGAAACAGTTGGTGCACATTGCATAAGACAAAGTTGAAGGTAACATATACAAGTGATGATAGGATACCAGAAAACATTCCTTTACGAGACAGAAATCCAAGAGTAAAGCATTGCAATGATATCCTTGCATGATCAGAAATTACAAAAATAACCAACAAATGAAGATCAAACTTGCCTCAAGTGTATCGGCATTAACTTTTTTAACAGTAAGTTTGTCTGAACTCGGAAGCTTGAAACCATGACTGGTCAATGCAGACCTTGCCTCCTTTTTAGCCTGATCATTTGTCCAGAAGTTTCAGAAAAAACAGAAGTAGACATAAAAAATGGGATTGCTAAAGGATGAAAAGGATGCTGCCAGAGCCAGACCTTTAGCTCTTTTATTCTTTGGAAATCCTCATTAGATAGGATGCCATCATTTGCATTTGCAGTGTCGCTTGTCTTAAATCCAGCCATTCTCTTCAGGGCTCGAAGACTTTGGCTGGCTGCATTCAGTTGTTCGCCAAAATCAGAATACTTCCGTTTACCTGTCTTTGACTGCCTTTCGTTACTTGCATCGTCACCTGCTAGACTAGACCAACCACTGGATGTCATGAGCTCATCTTCATCAGACTCGCCATTTGCATCATCCTCACTCATAGCATCAGAACATTCAGAAGAATCAGAACCAATAGTAGCATTATCCTCTTCAGAATCTACATCTTCTTCACAGCTTGATCCTTGGTTATTTAAATCCCCATCATCAATATTGAAGCCATCATCATCACCCTCCTCTTCAGAAGAAGGGGCCTCTTCATCTGAAGAGCCAATCAACCCATCATTGTCTTCTTCCAATAGCTCTACTCCTGGGACATTGGTAGCCACTTTGACTTCACCATAGGGCTTAGGCATTGCCTTTGAATCAGTGGGACGCCCCCTATCTTTTTTGAGCAATAGTGAAGGACAAACCTGTAATCACCCAATAGATTTGCATCATAAAACCTTTCTTAATACCCACACCCACCCACAGACGCAAAAACTTTAGATGGTACCTCTCTAAACAAAGAAACAAGCGATCGAGCGGCTGAGGAAACTGATTTCTCATGTGACTTCTTATATAGTACAAGGTCTTGTAGCAAATCTTCTGTCATCAACTAAAGACAAACAAAACATTAAAGTTTCAAGAAGAGGTAGAGTCCCCTAATACAAATACAAAAAGAAAACGGTATTACTGACTAGTGATAAGGAATGGAGCATACCAGGGGAATGCGTAAGCATATTTCTCGTACTACATTTAGTCCTACCGAAATGGCCTGACATGAAATGCAAAAATGAGAGTTGGGTTGACCATGGAAGGTTGGGCAATTAACATAAAGAAAAAGAATGTTAGTTAATTAGCAATACCTCTGTGCGAGATTTATCATGCACAAACTGGTTTACTATTTGTCTGAACAATGGTTGTACAAATTCAGGCGGCACCTGGTCAATAGCACACATGCATGAGATACAACAGAGAAGGGGGTTTTAAAACTGAACCAATAAATTTAACATACCATATCATGGCATGCCTGAACAGCAGCTGCCAGTAAACTTGTTACCTCGCGCTGATGCGGCTGAAAATGGTAAGCGGCCATGCGTCAAAGTTCATGAAGAGCATCTAAAAGTTAAGTAATTTAAAATGACAATATACCTGCACATATTTCTGAAGAAATTCATATACTTTTTCTATTAGCAAGCGATGAAGACCAATAGTACGAGTAATCACTTTCAGCATCATCATCCTAACCTGCAGGATCAAGTGGTCAAAGAAGTGTCAAATAAAGTTCTGTATGATAACAAGCCAGAAGAAGAAAAAGGAAGACATGCAAAGTTAAGGATAGAGAAAACAACCTCAAACCTTTCATGACTACATTTATTTTGAAGCCGAGAAAACAGCTTCTCTGCAAAATCCTGCAGGAAGTTGAATCAACAATTTGTGATATATGAGTCCGGATTATGAATCGAAGCATAATAGGTAACAGTACCACCACCTAGAAAACGAAGTAGTAGGTTTTAAACCTGTGCGTCTTTCAAGTGGCTTAATGGTGAGTAGTAAGTTGAATCATTCTTTACTGATGATAAGCGTTGCTGCTTCTTCATGCTACGTATCACACGCTGCAATTTTGCCTTCTTTTTCTTCTTGCTCGATGAGGTACCCTTGTGCTTTGCCTACAAGAACAATTCACGAAGCACAATTTTAAGCTTGAAGAAGTCTAATTTAGAAAAGATATGCATGCGGCTCTCGTTTTCCTCAAATAATAAAATAGCAAACCATTTCTTCGATCGGAAACAATATGCATAGAGCCAGTTGTTTGAAGTATTAGGTCATCGAAATCATTTTCAAGAGGAAATCCTATGGATAAAATCTTGACTAGACTCTGGAGTGGCTGCTACATCTGTCGTTTCACATATCTATTCCAAATCCTATATAACTCACAAATGAAACACGACTCTTAATAATAATGTATATTTCAACATCTACCATTTAACTGACCTTGTAAACAGACTCCTTATTGAGAACTATTTGAGGGTTTGGAGCTTCCAACTTCTCTTCACCATCTGACTCATCACTATCATCATCATTCTCAATCTTCTCATAGTCAAGAAGGAAAGATAGAGCAGCAACCATGATCCTGAAGAGACAAATACAGAACTTCTTAAAAATCAATTTCACTAAATTAGCAAACACACTGTAAAACCAAACCAACTCTCACTTAGTTGATGGATGAAAACAGGCATTACAGATGGCATTCGCTGTCCTCTCATCAAACCAAACCTTTCTCCGGTGAAGCTCACACAGTGTAACAAGAGCTCTTTTTGCTTTCGTCTCATCCTCTTGCTAAAACATAAAAAAATAAATATTTGTTCAAAATGGGAAAAAAATACAATGTTGACAAGTAAAAAGAATGGTTATTGAATGCGAGACACAAACGAACCAACAACATGGAGAAGAGGATATTCTGAAGTGCGCGATTCTTCAAGTCGTTCTTATGCTTCTGGTTCATCTTCTTGATACTATGAACAACGTGCGAAAAGGCTAGTGTCCTAAGAATCCTATCCCCGAGAGTCTGGAGCTCCATGAACAATGCTAGTATCTCCTGAATATCAACCATCTATAAAACACATGGAATTACCCTATTAGCTCAAGGTACAAACTTTTCACTTTTCGTCTTTCAGATAGGTACTCTTTCGGAGTCCACTAAATTACTACCATTCTAATTTCAGCACTACCATATAACACTAATTTGAAGAATAGCATCACAGTTCTCTTTCTGAGTCCAATAAACTACCATTCTAATTTCAGTAATATAAAACATAAATTCAATAAATACTATCAAATTTACAATTAGATGTTCAAGTCAGGGATCGTATTTGTACCTTTCTGTTAATCAGGAGAATGAGAGCCTGAGTGACATGGACCCGGAGGCCGGATGGGAAGGTCCGGGCCGACGCTCGGAGGAAATCAGCGAGCTCCTTGGGATACAATGCCATGTGTTTCGGGTAAAACGGGGTCACGTGCGCCAAGAACATCGCCCTGTCACCGAGACTTTTGGCCACGGTGGGGTCCGCCGCGATTCCGCTGACGGAGGTGAAGCTCATCGCCGCCTGCTGGTTAAAGAGCTCCACCGTCGACTTGAATTGGTTGTACACCAGCTGGAGCTCCATTTCGTAGCCTTCCGGGTCGGACTTCATTTTGGACTGCAGAGCCGGAAGGATTAGCTTCTCCGACTCCCGTCCCGACGCCGTGATCGCCTCCGGATTCAAGTCCGGTAGCACTGAGGCGGTTCCGGACCTCATCGTC
>JAULKM010000012.1:10004739-10021305 GCA_032355605.1 Rubia tinctorum | reverse complement strand
ATCCATGACTCGACATATCAGAACCACAAGTGGTCTCCTATCAAATGATGATCTCATAACACTTTATGAAGATAATGATGCATGTGTTAATCAAATAAAGGAAGAATATATTAAAAGCGACAGAACAAAGCATATCCCTCCGAAATTCTTTTCATTTACTCAAGAGCTAAAATAGAGTAATGTTATTAATATTCAGTATGTTCGTTCCTGTGAGAACTCAGCGGATCTCCTCACAAAGACTTTTCCCACTTCAGTATTCAGGAAACATGTTCATGATATCAGGATGCAAAAACTACAAAATTTATGAAGAAATCACCAATGTTAACATGGGGGGAGCTATACGTGGCTGTACTGTTTTTCCCTTACAGTGGTTTTGATCCCACTGGGTTTTTCCAAGTAAGGTTTTTAATGAGGCAACATAAACATGTAATTATTGTAATGAGCATTCCAGGGGAGTGTTATGAATAATGAAATGCTCATTAGCAATAAACTAGATTTGTGATAATTAATTATTTCACTCTTCATTTACCCTAGGGGAACACTATATCATTACCTCCTAAATTCTTCTATAAACACTCCCTAAGAGAATGAAGAAAACACACCTCTCATTCTCACTTTACTTTATCTCATCCTTATCTTCTTCTCCATTCTCTTCATCTTATTTTCTATATCATGTTCCTTACCACTTTCTTAATTAGTGCAAAGTTAGTGATTTCTATAACAGTTTCATCTAGTTTAACCACTCTCATTTGTCTGGTTTAATAACATAAACTGGAAAATACAAAACTAACTTTATTATTATTTTTGAAAGTGTCAATCTAACCTTGTAAAATCTGAAAGTGTGATTCTAATCCTAAGTTTGTCTCTAAATGTGCTTATATAACCTTTCCGTAGTAGGCCTAAACGGAAAAGACAAAAATGCCCCTGACCTTAAAATTAAAAAATTCAAGACAAAACTACCTCTAATTACCCTTGATCTGTACTACTTATGGGCCTTCTCCACCGCCACCATCCAGTCCCAGCGTTGAAGAAGAAGACCGCAGCGGAGCAGATGGTAATTAAAGATCTAAAACAGATTCTACAGAGAACTCGCGGCCAGCTTCTTCCATTGCATTTCCCACCTCAAAAAAATTTATCCATATTCAACCATCAATAGATATAAATGGCCCAATCAGAAGCCTACATTAAGTTGATTAAGGGTAAAACACAGATAACAGAGTTTGTTGCTCTTCTTCTCAAGGAAATAGCGTCACTTCTTCGTTAAAAAAATGGTAGAGAAAAATAGTGACTTCTTGAGAAGAAGGAAGAAGATGATGTTCGCAAACAAGGTGGAAAAAATACCAAAGCTGCAACCACCGCCGCCGCCAAACCACAACCAATTCCACCTAGTTGGCGGCGCTGCAGCTGCTTTCATCTCCCACACTCTTTGTTTAGTTGCTTTTCTTATGATCTTTTGTGTTTTTCAAGGTGGTTTTTGTCTAGGATGGAGCTTGAAATGGGATCGAAGAAATGGTGGTTTGGCTTTTCTTCTTCGTCGAAGAAATGATGATGCAAGCGAAGGTGGTGGAGGTGGTGGAGGAGAGGGGCGGTGGAGGTGGTGGAGGATAGGAGCGGCGGAGGAGAGAAGAGGAGGGGGTAAAATAGATTTTTATAGAGGGTAAAATATTAGGTGTAAAGGTATAAAGGAAAAAATGCTAAGGGTAAAATATTCTTTATGTATTTTCTATAATTTATATTTTAAAGAGGGTATAGTGGTCAATTCACAGAATTCCAATCAAATTCAAATTTTCAGGGTTAGATTTGCACTTTTGGCCAAAATATAGGGTCATTTTAGCACTTAACTCTAATATATATGAGGCTAAATTAACTTCTTTTTTCGTTCTCAACGTCCGCCCTCTGCATCTTCCTGTGAAGACGATGGGCTATTTCTTTCGTTGATTCCTTCCATTATTATGATCTGTTAGTCTATGAAATCATCGCCCGTGTGAAACTCAACACTTCAGTATCATATTTTAATCAAACAACGCTAATGGAGAGAGCATGCATAATTTTTCCTTCACTACAAAACCTCAGTTGGCACGGTAGTACCGACTAGACCCACCTATTTCCGTTGTTGTCTGTATGGGTATTTGAATCGGTCTGAATTGGTAAAATGGATCAAATCGGACCGAGATATAAAGACCGGAATCGGATATATATAATTTTGGTTCGGTCTTCGGTTCATTTGTTTTTAAGATTCTAAGTTTCAGTTTTTTTGGTCCGGACTGGATGAACCAGTAACTTACTCTTGTGTATATTTTTTTGAAGTATTTATAATTTAAATTTATATACTAGTTTAGATTTATTTTTGATGGGACTAATATTTTCTATATTTTAAAATAATTTTTTTCTAATAACTTCTTGTTTACTATCTTTTAAAGACAAAAAAATTAATAAAAATTTTCCAACACCAAAATTTTATCGTAAAAGAATAAATTTTACTTTTAGGTCCGTACCGGTCCAAAATCAAAATAATTTTGGTCTAGTCCCGGTCCTAACACTAGTGGAGGAAGGGACTATTAAAGGCGGTTCTATCAAATCAGAGACGACACTTCATAATCGCCTTCTCTGGTTCCGCCTTTGATAAATATCAATCAAAGGCTGTTCAAATAACCGCCTTTAATGGGATCAAACAGGATTTTCGAACTCAGAAACTATTTCTTAGCTTCCAAAAAATAGTTGTTGAAAACCAATCGGTTTCCGGCAGCGAGATAAACCCAAAAACGTTTGACCCAGCAATCGAACATCAACATAACCCATGAATGAACAACAAATAAAGGAGTCCAGTAACATCAAATAAACAAAAATTTTAAAAATACATCAACAGCGGCAGGGAATGGAGCTGAAGTGAATCTAGGCACTGGAGCGGCGCGGTGGCGGAGAATGTGGTAGCGGTGGAGCTCGATCAATTAGTCGTGGAGCTCGACTCAGCTCTAGTGGTGGAGAACGCTCGATCCGGCGCGGTGGTGGAGGCTTTGGAGTGGGAGAGAGAAGAGAGGCGGTCGGGCGCGGTGGTGGTGGAGCTCGATCTGGCCCAGTGGTGGAGGATGCTCGTTTCGGCGAAGTGGTGGAGGATGCTCGATCCAGTGCTGTGGTGGAGGCGCTGGAGCGGGAGAGAGAAGAGAGGAAGCGGGGGTGGAGATGAGAGAGAAGAGAGGGAGCAGGAGTGGAGAGAAGAGAAGAGAGGGAGGTGTTGGCTGAAGAGAAGAGAAGAGGGGGAGGCGTTGGCTGGAGAGGAGAGAAAAGGGAAGGATTGGCTGAAAACCCTAAGGAGGGGAAAAAAGGGGGAGGGGGGAAATGAAGTGGGCTTGGGCCAATTCAGAACCTCCTTTAAGCTATTAAAGGCATAACCGCCTTTAATAACCGCTTTTAAGATATTAAAGGTGAAACCGCCTTTAATTTATTTTGAACCACCTTTAAAATGAGATAAAAATGACCTAAGAAGGACTTCCGAACTCGAAAATCATTTCTGACATTGGAACCGCCTTCTAACAGTGCCTTTAATAGGGTATTCTCTATTAGTATAAATAATCACTAACCGGTCCGGTTTTTTGTCCAAGTTTTTATTATTATTCCGGTTCTGATCCGATCTTGGACCACTAAACACCCTTAGTGGTATGTACTTAAATTATGGGCATTACACTAGATTTTTTTCACTTATACACTGCATTCTCTAAATTAAATAATAATATTTCCAATTTTAAAAAAGTATTTTAAAATTAAATATTTTAATTTTTATATAATATTTCTTATATTTTCACATTCAAAAACATCTTATTACATATTTTAATTTATAAAATAGAATATTTAAATTTAAACAATACAATACAATTTTTAACTTAAAAAGTAAAGTTGCATGTTTATGTGCTTACTGACATGCCACCTTTTATAAAATTTTCTCCAGAGTAAACTATATTTTTAAAAAGCAATTCATTGACATTAGAGATGTTTTTATTTTAAGACGGGTGTGGAATTCCTAGAATTAGAATTCTTAAAACTTTTTCGCATGGTAATTAAACAGTATGGAATGAATCAGGCAAACAATAAAAAATATTGGCTAAAAAACCAAAACAAAAAGTGTGGCTCTATGGGGTACAGCTCACACTACTGGGAATTGGCATTATATGATCCTGGGTAATTTTATATTCTTTCAAAAAGTAGCTGTGCTTTTTAATAATTTGCAAAAATGATACTAAAGGCTATTTAGAGCATTATAAATTGTAAGGGACAGTTTAAAGTTTATGGCACAAATAAAAGGAATTCTTTTTCACCTATGCTTTCTTTTCTCCTCATTAGTGATTGAATTACTTTTTAGAAGTAACTTACAAACACACTATCACTTGTGCAGGTTGGAGGTATCAACAGTTAAATTGGTCGTAAGACGGCATTTATTACCCGTCATCCCTCACTACACCATCGTTCATCGTACCACAATGCACCACCGTGTTATAGTGTAAACCATGGCACTGCGTTGTGCCGTGGTACCCTTCTTTTAACGTTGTCTAATATTAAGGTAATGGAAGTTCCATCCTTTATTTTGGAAATTAGTGTGTCATTGGAACTTCTATACCAGTGCATCCGATGTTGGAAATCAATTCGACCAAGGGGATCCGAGATCGTAACGATCATCGGTTTGTTCAGGGTGATTGGTGTAGTTGCAGTTTCTAAAATCGGAAAGCATGTAGTTGCACGTGATTTGTTGATCTGAGGTCAATTACGAGATCAATTCACATATCAAAAATTGTATTCATTTTACTAATTTACGAAGTAGAAACGGTGTTGGTCTAGAGCGACGTGACTATAAGTACATGTTCGTCTCAAAACTAAAATCATTTCCATTACACATTCTCCATTACAACCAAACAAAAAACAAGAACAATATCTACAGGAAGCGCCAGTGACGAGAAATTGTTTTTAAAAATCATAGCATTTAATCCAGAATTAACTATATGTAGTATTGTATTGAAGAGGGAAAAGAGTGCAAACCCTCTTCCGCAACTGTTCTCCTCTCTTTAAAAGAGAACTCTACTTTTTGTTCATTCATCTTTATCCCGTCTTCCCATTGCAGGGAGATGGGGAAACAAAATTTTGTTTTAATTTCGGTATTCACTATTGAATAAGTGTGAGATTCGTCTCCGCACATTGGTTTTATTTTTCGACTTGATCGATTAGATCGTTGTATTGTGATGATAATTTGATTTAGTTGTTTGCGTCGATACACTGTTCTTGATCTGTCTGTACAGATCGTGTGTTTGTATTTTTGTTTGTGTTTTTATCTCCAAGGCTCCATTACTCTGGATCTGTCAGATGTGTGTCTTTCAATGTGCTTACAGTTTAGATAACATGGATCGTGGTTGAGTCAAGTGGTGTTTCGGCTATAGAATATCCCTGTTTGGCGCAATGATATTGATGTGTGATAAGATCCTCTCTACCTAGTGGTCATGATTTTCACGGGAAGCAAGTCAATATCCTCAAGAGCAATGTTACAATTTTTATTGGATGTCTAATTTGTAATAGTGTTGACGATCGACCTGGTTGACATGTAATTTAGACAATTATGCAATACACTCTCTCCGTCTTGTAAGTTTGGCATGTTTACCTTTCTACGATTTTCAATGATTATGTTTGACCGTAAATATCTCTAGGTGCATATAACAATTCTGCATAAAAAATTGATATTTAGAAAATAGATGTTAGGATGAATCTAACAATGTCTCACATGATATTTTTATTATAAATATAATAATAATTTATATTTAGGGTCAAATTTTACTAACTTTGACTGAAAAAAGTAACATGCCAAAACTCGTGGGACGTGGGGAGTATTAGTTATTTCTAGAGGCTATTTAGGTTGGATGTCAATTTCACTTATTGTAAACATTGCTAGGTGGTTTTTATTCTTCCATCGACAACATGTTTGATGAAGATATCTCATCCGTGTTCTCATTTTTGTGAAGTGTCTGATTGTGCACAAGTTTTTGAATAGGTTTTATAGTGTCCTTTTCTCATCAACGATTGTTAGGCCGACATATTGCTTCTATCGAGAATGTGTCTAGGCAAAGCCTAATGTGGGTAATCTTGGTGATGCCTGGATGCTCATTCTGTGGGTGGTGTATGTTCACCTAGCGAAATGCCTCTTGGTGAAACTCAATCCAAGGAGGGCTCTTCAGAGTTGTTCAAGGCAATGACCCTCGTTGGGGCTCTCCAAAACTGCCTTGATGAGTTGAGGGAGGTTGCAGAGTTTGTATGACTTTTCACCTGGGGCCTCATAGAGAAAATTTTAAAGGTCGTGTTGGTAGATATGTGTGTGATGTGCTAGCATAATGTAAATAATTGGTCTTTTCTTGGGATAAGAAGAAGGAGTCTTACAAAAAATGTATCTGTAAATCTTGAGAATGTGTACCGGCAGCATGAATTTGTTAAAGCTCAGTAGCTGATGGAGTTGGATAGGTTGCTTAGTCAAAAGAGGGAATGAAGGAGATTCTTAGCTACCTAAGTAGCTGTGTTGGAGCACAAGTCTAGGATGCTGGAAAAGAATTTAGCCCACATGGATAGGGCTTATAAGAAACTGGATGCTGCTAGGAAGGATTTGAAATTGGCACAATTTTTGGCTTCTGAGGGCAAATGTAAGTATGATTCCCAAGGTTACTTTAAGCTTGCGGCTAGAAAATATGAACAAGATGCTGGTGGAGGATAATCGTAGCTTAGATACTGTTGATCAAGAGTTGGCTCGAAATGATCGCTCATGCCACGACCTTGTGGCTACGAGTGCTTCACAGATTGCTTCTTCTGGGGCCATAAGCCACGTTATTGTGGAAACCCCTCTTGGTGTTCGTCCTAATTTGTGGGCTTATATTAAGAAGATCGAGGATGAGCTTACTATGCTACGTCTCTTAATTGATCTGTATCATAAAATTGTGGCGTTAATAAACTATAAACTTGATTATGCAGAGTGTGGTCTAATTAAGGATTAGAAAGATTATTATATGTAGCAATTGGGGAGGATACAGTGAGGGGGTCAACATGATTATCACGTCTACGATCATATGGAGTACTCCCTACAATGTATAATAGAGAAGGAGAAGGAAGACGGTCAGAGTAGTAGTAGGGAAGTCTTACCTTAGAGAGGGACATGTACATCTCCTTAAACCGGACCTGGTAGAGTTGTATTTATTATAGCTATAATTTGTACTGTATGGTTACATAGTTGTATGTATAGAGTTGTGGGGGTTTGTTCCCTCTTTTCTTTGTTTCTTCCCTCTTTTCTTTGTTTCTTGAATGAAGCTAGTTCACTGATACAAGTGAGTCCTCATGTCTACTTTGGTTTTTGTGTGTCACTGCAAGTGGTTATATTCCTCTTTATAGCGGGGTGGTCGATTTACCTGGGTGTTGCAAACCTGCTTAAATCCTGAGGTGTGTGTTTTACCCATATGTTCGAAACCGCGTGTTACTTTAAAAGTGGTGCAAAAATTTTAACATCCAGCAAATTAAAGCTCATTTATGTTTGTCACCCCCAAGTCAACGACCAAATTCAAGTTACCGACCTCAATATCATCAACGACGTAAGTGCTCGATTTGTAAGGTTGAATGTAATTGTCTCTATGAGTTTTTTAGTGTACTCTGGTCTTATTGGAAAACCGAGAGGATTTTCATAAGAGAAATACCATCCAGCCCCATTTATGCGCGAAATTTGTGATCCTAGCAGAGATCAGCCTACCCAACCCTTAGAAAACCATACCACATGAGGGAAAATGACGAAAAAATTCCAAATGGACTTAGATGTGCTGGATGAAAAGAGAGAGAAAATCCAGGATTCATCAAGCTAAGGTGAAGGACTACATGAAAAGTACCACACCTAAAGGTTAAGAAAGACCCACTTCGTCTTTGGAGAATTGATGATGAGAAGGAACGAGAAAAGTTGACCAAAGAAAGAGGGAAAATTAACAGCCAACTGGGAAGGCCCATACCAAGTCATCAAAGCACATATTGGCGGAAGCTACTTTCTAGAAGACATGACAGGGAATTGGGTAACCAAAAGGTGGAATATTGTCAATTTTCGAAGGTACTACCATTGAACCACACTGAACTAGGCTCTCCAAAGATGAAACTGACGGGCCAAGACTCTCGACCAGGACGATCCCGTGTTCCAGCCATAGCATAACTTCCCTCAAACAAAAAGCTATAGGTTAGAAACACTATTTTTTTGTTATCTAATTCCCGAGTAGTTCCCCCAAGAGGAACTATGTATTTTCTTATCATCAATAAAATTTATGTTCAGATCTCATGTGATGAAAGTCTCCATCGGAGAAATATCCCGCCTGGGGATAGCTATCATTGGAAAAATACCCCATCAGAGAATAGCCATCATCGATGAAATATCCCATCAGAGGATACCTATCATTGGCGATATATCCATCACAGGATAATCATTATTGGTGAAATGTTCCATCATAGACTAGCCCCTATTAGCAAAGTATCCCATCATAGAATAATCTCCATCGGTAAATATCCCACCAGAGGATAATTTCCATTGAAAAATATCTCATTTGAGGACAATCTCCATCGGCTATTGCCAACTATCCCATCAGAGGATACCCTAAAGAAACGAACAAAAAAGTGAAGGTTAGAGAGGTGACGACCCCTTTGTATATTTGAAGCCTAACCAAGTGAATACTCTTCAATAGATGGATGCATGAGGGTTAAAGGGTATGATCCCTCCACGGAGTACCCATCAGAGTTCAAAACTCTTTTAGCCACGCCTTGGATAGACGATCAAATAAACTCTCTAGACACTGCGAATACTAACCGAAGAGCTGGTATTCGGGAGGGGGCAAAAACATTAATAGAAACAATAAGTGGAATGGAGAAAAGGATTATTTATTAGATCATAAGAAGAAAAAGATTACATCTCAGGCCACCATATCAAATTACAAACATAAGCTAGACCTAAAACACTCCTTTAAGACTTGACCAGTTTCTTCTGTCAGTTCTTTTCCACTTCTTCATGTTTCCTTAGAAATCATCACTGAGACCCTTTGACTGATGAACATCCTCCTTGGGCATTAAACTTCTCTTTGAAGAAATTGATGGCATGGAGATGAAGAAGAGTCAATGTTTGACCATTCTCCTACTGCACCATATCGCCAAAGTTGCACCACGTGGCTTCGGCTGAGACGTCTGACGGTACCCCTTTTCACACCAAGGTGACAGTGGGGCAATGCATGAGCCATGGACATCGCAAATCGCCATCTCACCGCATTTGTCAAACCTGTGTAATGAGAAGCTTTAAAGTTTCTCCAGCCATCTTTGGAGTTTTAGTTGGCAGAATCTACTAGAAAAATACCAACCAAGATGTCAATGAGCAAAAAACATAGTAGTAAAACAAAAAAAAAGAATTATGGAAATCGCTTACCTGCTCAAGGGACGACGAGTTGAACATTTATAGGTATTGAGCACCCCGCTTGAGATACTAAAGATTCGGGTGGAGGAAACCCCTCCATCCCAACAACGATTTTATCCCTCTCCCAGTGAAAAATCTATTTTTCATCAAGAATATCGCTGAGAGAGCAAAAGAAACTAAAAGGCTAAAGAGGAGGGAGGGAGGGAATCGTGCATGGAGGAACTATTTGTTATTTTCAGAGCTCATAGAGCCAAAAGGAAAAGTTAAAGTTACAGGGAATGAAAGAAAACCCTGGATTTTATAGCTACATGGAAGGTTAAACATCTTCTTGAAAGAAGGAGAAATCATTTACTAACTTGAAAGCAGGTGGAAAATGTGCCTAAAAATAAAGGCTTTTTTTACATGCTTTAGTGCGCCTTAATTAGGTTTGTTGAACAAATCAGGGGCCAGATTAATTGCTAACGTCGGAGAAACCAAGTGTCCACTACCTCGCCTGACCTTCAGAGACCGATGTTTGAGAGAACCCAAGATCTCCATCGAAACACGACCTTTGACTCTCTCGAGAGCTAGTGATAGTGGTTGGGTCGAAGGGCACTACCTGGACCAAAACCTATACAGATTTATTCTACTACTTCCACAGGGCCAAAACCCAATACAGAAGGAAGATTTCCAATTCCGAGTTTACCTATAGAAATATACTTTTGTTTCCGAGTATATTTATAGTATACTAAATATATGTTAATTCTATTAAGATTAGACACATAATCTTACATAGAGTGCATATTTATACCAACGTGATTGAGATCTAGGATCAACCTATTAATAAGGTGGTATGTCTCATTCAATTCATTCTAGTCTCTATACTTAGAGCAAACACTTTTGGTCTCACTTTAATATCAGAGAGTCTTCCACGAACACCCCGGGGGCTTGGTTTTGCGAGTTTAGCTCTCAGCAACAAGGTTCGACAATTAGATTAGGGTTCGACACACATCATCGCTGTAAATGATCACTCAAATTACAGGCCTTTGGCCAATCTAATTAACATAAGATAATGGTTGGATTCTTGAACATGAGAAATACGCATATGAGTCAGTCCTACAGTAACTCATATTGAGACAAAACACTAAGTTTTTAAAATTACAAAAAGTACCCTATTCTCCCTCCGTCCCAAGATTATTGGCACAATTATTTTTTCACGGTCATCAATGATCATGTTTGACCGTTAGTATCTCTAACTATATAATAATTTCGCATAAAAATTGATATTTAGAACATATATATTAAGATGAATCTAACAATATCTTACATGATATTTTTATTATGTATATATTAAATTTTTTTAGGGTCAAAGTTTTTCAAATTTGACTTAGAAAAACAATTGTGCCACTAATTTTAGGATGGAGGGAGTATCATCTTCCATTTTTATACAATTGTATTTAGACCTCCATCCCACCATAAGATTGGGTGAGATATTTTCATCCGTGCCATTGTGCCCTAACATTTCAATCAATATACTTTTTAGATTAAACATTGTACTTTCTTATTAAGTATTTCTTGTATTTCCCTCTCAAACACAATATATCATGTTTTTAAGTTAATATTTAAATTAAAAAGTTTGAAGGTTGTTGCATAAGACGACTTTAAATTATAAAGATTCTTAAGTTATGATCTATCCAGTTTATCTGCAGTTAAATTCAATTTTATTTAGCGTAAATTTGATTTGATGAAATTTAGTTAAATAAATATATTGTTACTGTTTTTCAATACATTTAATTTTAGTTCAAGAGAAAGTCTCCTATTAGACAGATTAGCGGTTAGGTAAATCATGAAAAATCTTGTTTCAATAAATCTTCGGGTCAATTTATAATTATTTATACATTGCGATACATTTTAAAAGTTTTTCAAAAGTTAGGAACCTCGTTGCAATGATTGAAAACAAATATCAAATCACCTCATTAGTCTCAAGCACCATATAATAGAAATTGTTTGTTTTATGTGGTTTGGTGTGGTGGTGTTGTCAAACGGAGATATTAAAGTCATTTTGACTAAGTTAAACCCAAGTTGTAAAAAATAACATACTATTATTATAATATGTTACTGATTTTAATTCTTTACTATATATAATCAATCATAATATCACTAAAGGAAATTCAAAGAAGCACATAATATGAAATAATAAAATGTTCAGATTTTTTTATACAATGATAGAGTATTTTTAATAGAAATATGTATACATATGATTTATTTATTTATATATGAAAAAATTTTGTTTTACACTGACTAACTGTTAAATGAGGACATTTTATAATTAGTGAGACTAATGAGGTGTTTGATATTTACTTTTATATATTGCAATGAGATACATATAATTATGATAACCTTTTAAAATGAATCTCAACATATGAATAATTAATTTTAAAATAATTTGAATGAAATATTATAAAAATAATTAATTTTTATTGTATTCAATATTTAATGGTTTCTAACTAGATTAATTATTTCACTTCATAACTCATATAGTTTTCCTTAGATGACTAAAATTTTAAATTTTAAATAAAATTCTTTTTTTCAATTTAAATGTAGAAACAAAATATACTGCCTTCGTCCCAGGGGAATCTACAAAGAGAAAATTTCTCTTCAAATTTTCCTCTAGTGAAAAGACCAATATGCCCCTGCCTTTTACAACCCAGATCTGAGTCTCCTACTTAACTTCCTCTGCCACCTCCATTCAGCTCCCGTCCTCCTGCATCCCAACTCCCGAAACTCCCATCCTCCTGCATCCCTTCATCTCCAAGGCCTGATGCATCTGCATCAGAACTCCCGTCCTCCTGCCACCCTTCCTCTAGATCTGAATCAGTGGTGGTGATAGATCGGTGGTGGCATCAATGGTGGGTCACGTCGGTGGCGTCAATGGCGAGGTGGAGGTGAGGGGTGGCGCTAGCGGAGCCAAGGGGAGGAGGCGAGCGGTGGCGCTAGGGTTTAGAGGGAGGGTCGAGGAGGAAAGGGCGTGAGAGACGATGACCGTGAGGGGGGGGCGTCAGAGGTGGTGACCGTGAGAGAGGTGGTCGTTAGAGGCAGTGGCAGTGAGAGGCGGTGGCCTTGAAAAGCGATGGCCGGAGGCGGAGGGAGGGGCGGTGGTCGGAGGTGCAGGTGGGAGGGAGAAGGCGGTGGGGGTGAAGAAGGGAGGGGGCGGGGTGGTTTGAATCCGAAAAATTAGGGTAGAGTAAAAAGGGTGTGAATGAATGGGTTGAGTGATGTAAAATGAGCCAAATGTAAGCGAAATTAGGTCTTTTAGAAATCTAAATTTTACTAAAAGAGTAAAGTGTGCAGATTTGTTTGGAACACTCATAAAATGAAAGTGTGGATATTCCCCTGGGACGCATGGAATACATAAAACTTAATCCAAATAATTTAATTAACAATATCACACAACGCACGATGATATTTCACTAGTTATATCAATTAAAAATTAATAATATAAACTAAAACTAAAACTAAAACTTTATGTTAGTTTAATTCATTTTATTTCATTTCAATTCAATTCAATTTAAAAAACTGGATTCAGCCCTATTCTTCTTGCTGATTTGTGGGGCTCCTCTTCTTTTCTAGTGGTCCATCACAATTTTCAAAGTCTTGCCCCTTCTAAAGCTTCTGATTGAAGAGAAAGGAAAGTTCCCTGTTCAATCTAACCAATTTTGATTCCTTATGTTTTGATGCTCTGTCTCTGTTTCATTGAATTTGGCACACTTTTCATTTTCGATTATTTTTGTGAATTTGACACACTTTCCTATTATGACAAGATTCCTTCAATTTCATCTACTCATTCTAGTTTTCCCTTTCTAAATTCAATTTCATCGACTCATTTTATTAACCTAAATCCAAACACCTAAAGTTATGGTATCATATCCAGCGAAACGGAGATAATATCAATTTAGTTTATTTTGACTTGTTTATGAATTTGTCATTTTTCATAATACTTGTGTTTGTCATTTTTCTCGATGCAAACATGATACTGGCAAAAAACAATCAAACTAGCCAACAAAATAATCACAAGAGACGAACATGCATACACCAAAACGCAGGCAATTATGGGTTGAGAATGCTAACATGGAAAGGAACAGACAATCCAAAAGGATTATTAAAGGTCAAACTTATTGGATAATCACTAGCTAATAAAAGATTCAATCAGCTGCTGAGATTGTAGTAGAGAGTTTATTTACATACCCAACAGGAGAAGGGAAGTGCAGAAGTGCTTACTAAGTAGCAGCAGCACAGATAATAAGCAATATTTACACTAGCCTGGATAGTAGCAATTAAGAGCATTTAGCAACAGAGTTTCGCCATGGACGGACGACTCTAGCCTAACCCTAGCAGCCCGAAGAACGTATACTCGATGCATTCTGCAACTCTACGGTTGTAACCAGAAGAAAACAGTAGCACTTTTACCTTCTTAGGACATTAACCACCATCGTTATCAGTTGATTATGATATATAGCTTCTTAACACCGCATTAACTATACATAGTAACATAGTACGGAACTGCTAAGAACATTCGCACCCTTCTAATTTTGATCTGTAGGATCTCAAAACCAATACGATCACACGAATCACGGTAGTAGTGGTTCACCAGTCGAGTGAGAGCTTCAAAAATCCTGGAGAGACGAAAGCCACTGCTCCATGTATTTCTTGCCCTCTACAAGACCCAAAACCAAGGAATTTCCAATGAGCCCAAGGAATTTCCAATGAGCCTTCCTATTCTTCGCATATGCATGCACTACAGGAAAAACTACTTCTAATTTCACCAGAATAAACTATAAAAAGCACAAAGAACCATGTAATTTCTGACAGAAGAGAAACAAAACTCAAGGATGGACAATTCACACATAAGTCAAATTCATGATTGGATAGTATATGTCAAGAAATGAATCAGTGGCCCCTTTTCTTCCTAGGCCAAACCAAATTCTAGCCAGAGGATAACATATAGGCACACTCAATCATTGGGGACAAGAAAACAAAGGCTTAAAACACACAGTTAACCATTCCCAAACAGCTCAACAAATCAAGAAACAATATCCTCATGATTATGCTAAACAAAACAAGGGATGCAACTAAAATCAAACAACAAATCACAAGGACACCTAATTATGGATCAGTGAAAAAACAAAAAAAAAATCTTCCCAACAAACAGAGTCACAAATGGGTACAGAAAACAACAATAAGCAAAATCAAACTGAAGAATCAGATTCAACAAATGCATACCAGCAGAGTAATGAGCGGGAAGATTCTTGATGGCAGCAAAGAAGGGATCTTTAGGCTCCATCATCTGCATTCCCTGGTGATCATGCCTGTAGCAAGGAACAAGAACAGCAAAGCTATCATCACCCTGATCATCATCATCGCTCTGGAAATCAGGCGCGTGTGGTTCCAACCACCCAATGGACCAATCAGAGTCATCAGATTCAGAACCTGACAAACAAACTCCATCAGACGGGACCAACACTATATCATACTCCTTATCCACCCTCCTCCTCTCCTCCCTGCTCTTCCATTTCCTCCTCACCTTCCTACTGGCAGAAGAAGAAGAAGCAGATGACATTTTTGCAGCACTAAACTTCAGATTGTCCTGCTCCCTCATCCCCAACCCCCAATCACACACTGAGTTGACTGAAGACCCACTGGAAACCGGCTCTTTCTCCTTGCTAATGCTACCCCACCACAACCAAGGAATTCTGGTCAACGAAACAGCCATTTTTTCCCAATACAACAAACCCCAGATGATCAATAACGTACGAATCAAAGAATTCAGTCCGATCCAAGCCCCATAATACTGCAAGAAACAATTTTGCAGTATCTATAAAAAAAATAAAGTTTTGGTAATTATTAATTGGCCAAAAAAAGGGCACCCCTTTAGGAAAAATCAAACAGATAGGAGTGAGTCATAATTGTTGATAAACATGAAGACCCAGAAATAATTTCGGCTACAAAGTAGGAAACTAATTAACATCCAAAAGATTCCAAGTACATGCTTCGGTTTAATTTTCAGTTCCCCTGTGAGTGAGTGATGGTACAACGCACCTAGACGGGGGGGAAATAAAGGGAAGAAAATAATTTTCCAAAAAATCAGCTAATAAAAATGGCTTAATTGGGAAGAAACAACGTAGGAAGGCATAGCATAAGCTTTCTGCCTCTTTCCCTTTACCCAAAACAGGCGGAAAGGTAACGTGAAATAATCGCCGGGATTGTGGCCGGAAAATTGACAGAGGGTGACTGTAGAAGTGGATAGAACCGAATCCGGTGAAACTCGAGTCGTGTTATCAATCCATAACCTCCACACGCTCACACCCGCACTGTCTTTCTTTCTCTCTCTCTGGATAGAGTCTCTCTCTCACACACACACACACACACACTCACACACTCACACACTCAACTGGTTTGCTGGGCTGGTTGGTGTATATGTAGAGGGAGGTCACTATTGCTTGTGATGGATGTGTTTCTTTTATCATCATCTAAGAAAAGAGTTCATAATTTACCACTTTCTTCCCATAAAAAGAACCCTAAATGTATTTGATCGGGAATGGTTCTTAGAGCGAAACGGCTCAAGTTGAGCTTTACTGCTGCTCTTTTCTGGTTGAAATGAATTAATTTTAATTAAATTATTTATTAATATTTAAATAAATTTTATCCGAAGAAATTTATTGGTTTTCTAGGTAACGATTTTAATTTTTATAACTTTAATCACACTCATACATTGTTGTTTGAGGTGATATGGTTAAATACAACTTGTATACACTAATTTTTTCTCTCTCGTCCTTATCCTCTCCATAAAAAACTTATCTTCGCCAACAAGTCAAACCAAAATCCTAGCTTGGGGTTGCCTCCGCCACCAGATCGGGCAGCCCCCCACCCTAGCTATAGTATTATTTTCCTATCCTAATTGTAGTTTCTAGCTTTAGAACTGAAATCGGCTGGTGAAGGGAATGTCAACCATATCGAAAGTCGGAGAATAACCATAGCCTTGACCTCATCACCGAGGGTACAAGACATAGTCGGCGACGGAGTAGATGCCCAGCAATTCAAGGAAAAGATTGACCAAATGACATAGCTCGCTCGCTTTCCTAGAAGACAAG
>JAULKM010000012.1:9984827-9997767 GCA_032355605.1 Rubia tinctorum | reverse complement strand
CAATACGAAGTAGGGGATCCATAAACAAATCTAAGGCATGCTCAGAGGGAATAAGCAGGTGCACATTGTGAATTAATTTTGACATGAAGAATAAGAGAAAAGATGTAGAGTGAAGCAGATCTAGTTGTGTTCATTCGTCAGGCCAATTCACCAACACTTGTGACTTTCCATGCATATGATGCTCGCATCCTGGTAATTAGTCCACAGGACTCAAGTACAGTTATAATACAGTTGTTTAACGAGAATATGCAGAAAAGAATTGAGGAAGTTTAGCTAAGGTAGACAAGGATCAAACCTATTCTACTAAATAATGTAGTCACATAGGACAAACATTTTGATGGTGGAGTTATTTATCTGACCTATTAATGTTATCTGGTAAGAGGAGAGGGAAGTATTAATTTTAACCTAAAAGTGAATGTAAGAGGATATTGAGCTCCATAGCTTTCCATCCACTACGAAACTTCAGTAAACAATTTCAAAAACTTAATATGCTTTGTGGACTCCAGGGTCGAGGGAATGGCTAGCTGCGATTGTAAAACAGAAGAAGGAAAAAAAACGATCTACTTTTGCTTTGTAGAACCTTAATATGTACTTTCACTTCAAGAACCAAGCAAAGGGAATCAAAGACATGCCATTCCACGATTACAGTACACCAACAAGAAATTGAAATCATGACAAATACAAGTGAACATTTCAGCAGGTTTTTCAGCCATGAATATATCCAAAAGAAAGCAAACACGGAAAGTTATGATTCTGATTTCTGGCTTTACCTCGGCTACAACGATGGACCTTATTCCTAACTTTTCAAGAAATGTGGTGGCTATGTTACGGGCTGGTGATCTTGAAGCAATGGCAATGTCGATTCCTCGATCCTGAATAGCATCAATTATTCCTCTTGCATGAGGGAACAAATATGGACCACCCTCGTCACAGCATTCACTAAGAAAATCACAAGGTTTAGTTGCACAACAGTAAGAAGAAGGGTTCTTACTAAACAAGAGGGTGTCAGAAAAATTAATCGCAGAATCTATTTTCAAACTTATAATAACAAGTTCTTCAATTGATCACCTTCAGTTCAGTTCCAAACATTCAACCAAATTCCTGCTCATCCTGTTGCCTCGCCTCAATTTCTTAGCCGGATTGTTAATCACAGAATCTATTTTCAAACTTAATAACAAGTTCATAACGTGTTTATCAGTTTGTGTCAGAGAATAACTTTCAGGATTCAACTATTCATCGTAACTATTTATCCTTAATTTAACAGGAATCCTACATTAACAAATTTCTCAAACATTGGCACCGTATGAGGAAACAACATCATAACTCCTTCATAAAATGCATCAAAAAAAAGTGAAGAGTAGGAGAAAGACCAGTAAAAGGGCCAGAGAGTGTAGTCGAGATCGAAGACCACAAGGCGAGGAAGTTTGGGGAAAAGCCCCAGCATTTGCATCGCCTCTTCCTTCACCTTCTTGTCCTCCGCCATTGCCACAACCAACAGATCAGCGGTGGCAAAGGAACTAATATAGTGTCATGTCAACCTGCATTTATTTTGTCAAGTTCAACTTTCCAACGTGTTAGCCGCCAGCAGCTCCACACGTTTGCGTAATTGCTGGGTAAAAAATACGTTTGTAATTGCAGGGGTGTTGAAAAGTAGCACAGGTTTACATTTCCATAGTATCATTAAACTCGTATCTATTGGATTGGAGTTTTTCTTATTTTTTAGCGTTTGGTAAAATATTAAAAAATAGATTATTTTGAATATAAAAAATATTTTTTGGGAATAGTGGAACCTGGTTTCCCGCAGAAATTGTTTTATGTGTGGGATTTGTATGTGAGGAGGTGAGAACCGAATCAAAAAATGACAAGTCTTAATAAAAAATAAAAACTAAAATCATCCTTATTTTTCTCCCTCCATTTGTAACTTGAAATGACACTTCTTTTTTATTTGGCCCTCACTTCCCCACATACAAATTCCTCACAAAAAAAATTTTCTGGGTTTTCTCTTTTCTCTACTTTCAAAATAAGTCAGTTTTGCATGTAATCACAACTATGTCAAACAGAGCCTAAAAAGAAAGAAGGAAACATAAGGAAAGGTGGTCTATTGGGTGTATTTGGTCGGCCTTATAAGTTCTTTGCTTAAAGTTAAGTACATGTTTAGTGTTTAATAAATTGCTAAAAAAAGTATTTATTTAAGAAATGGAAGCTATTTTTCGAGGAAAATCCAAAGTTGGTCTCCCCCTACTTTCTAAATAAGCCAAAATAAGGCGGTTTTGTTTATAAGCACAGTTCTATCAAATACATCCATAAGTTTATAAGTAAAACTGGCTTATTTTGACTTATTTTGAAAGTAAGGCAGAAGCTTGTCCTCAAAAAATGGCTTTTGTTTCTTTAATAAGCAGTTTTTTAGGAATTTATCAAACACCAATGCTTAGTTTATAATCAAAGCACTTATAAGCTTTGCCAAACACACCCTAAGTGTTTTTCTTATAAACTAAACACTTCTTTAGTATTGGTAAACCCTCAAAAAACTGATATTCAAAAAACTAATTATTTTAAAAGTAGAAATTATTTTTAGGGAAAAGAAAAAAACTGGTCTTCCCTACTTTCAAAATCAATATAGAAGTTGCTCAGATCTGAAACAATTGAAAGCAACAGATATAGAAGAGTCCAACCAAGAAATCTGTGAACGGAAGCAAATTAATAACATCATGAATTCATTCATAGTAGAATAAACTAGAACAATGGACAGCAAAATCGAGAATTCATCTCGAAAAATAAGAAAGGTAAGATTCATACCTCGAATAAGATGTGGTGAGATTCAAAAGTACACAATGATGAAATTGAAAGCCACAATAGATTGCACAAGGTGAGATTAAAAAGTCTCACCTATATAGAAATCTCGTATCTGGGAAATTCAATGCGAGAAACTTGGAAATCCGAATAAAAAAAACTTCTTCCCGCTCTTTGCCAATCTCGCACACCAAAAATTTCATTCGCGCAAAACTTTGATGACCTGGACAAGTGACAGCTTCAAAGAGGGCATCTAGAAATGGAGGGTGTAATTGATGGGGTCTGATAATATTTGTACCACATCATATTGACATTCAATATTGACTCATGCAATGGAGGCTATATTTTGGATTGGGGATCTATTTTGATTACGTGGCTTTTGAAATCTGCCTAATTGAGGCCCATGTTGGAGAGCATCCTCAACCCTGAGAGAGTCATCCTTAAATATCGGATCCACTTGGTAAATTTTAATAGGGCATCAATATGACTCAACAATATAGAAGGAGTCATATTATCTCCTTAAAATTTTGTTCTTCAATACAACCATTAGTATTGAATCTCTCTTCATACGTGTCTTACCATATTCCAACTAAAAATTTTAAACCCTTCAACGTTTCTCAAAAAAAACTTTCAAATATCGCTCAAGGAAGAACAAAGGGTGAAATTCTCAATTTTTTATTTATTCACTAATAAATTCATTGTAAGGTGAATACTTTGATTCTGTATATGATCAATATTATTATTTAGCATGGTGTTCGTTTGTTTGTTAAATCCGTGAAGGTGAAAATATCCATCGTCAAGTCAACCCCTTCCATAGCCAAGCTCTGTTTTTTTACAAGCACATGAGAGCGCAATTATTTTATTATTTGAAAATGTTTGATTACCACTTGGAGTTTTTGTGCAAGAAATTTATCACTTTCGGTATTAAATTTACCACGTTCAGTACTAAATTGATGTTCCTGGATAATAGAGAACTGTAGAAGTTGTCTTGGATTTTTAAGTTCATCTTCCATTGGCTTGGGGAATAGTTATGCAGATACAAATTTTGTGACCTGATTAATTGTGAAATGCCATCATTACTTTAAATTAAAAATTGGTCGTTTTGCAAAAAAAATAGTTGTTTGAATCCACTTTCATTATTACTACATTTGAACTTTCTACAGTGTGTTCTCTGATTATCATATTTCTACAGCTCATTTTTTTTCATTTGCCACTGTATCTTTTCATATGTCAATATCTTCATATATGAGATATGATTTAGATGGTTTATCTTCAAGCAATGATTCTTTATCGATCACAAACAAACTAATGTCCACTAGGATGACACAAAATTTAGTGGAGGTTGTTTCTATTCATGTTCCTGTTTCTATTTCCACAATGTTCATGGAGAGAAATGACCTCCCGATGGCTCTATTCCTGGTCAACGATTTATAAAGCATTAATGACATGATCGTCATGAGTTAATCATGATCAATTATTTCAAGGGTGATAACTCGAAGTACACACAAGAACCATTTCGAAGGTGTTTTTGCATGGATGTAGAATTGTTCAATCGTATTCTAGATGTTGTTGGAGGCTACGACAATTATTATACACCAAAGATTGATGTCGTTGGCAATTGTGGGATAAGCCATTTATAAAAAAAAATGATGGTTGTTTTGCGGATGCTTGCGTATGGTTGTGCAGTTGGCCTTCTTGGTGAATACGTTTAGATTGGCAAGAGCGTGACTATTGAAAGACTGAAGATTTTTTGTGGTGCTATAATTAAAATTTTTGTAGAAAAATACTTGAGGAAACCGAATAAAAATGATGTTGAAAGGCTACATGAAGAAGGAGAGGAACGCGTCTTTCCTGGAATGCTTGGAAGTCTTGATTGTATGCACTGAAATTGGAAAAGCTGCCTACAGCTTGGCATGGAACCCATGTCAATGGGTTTAAGAGAGAACCTACTCTTTTCCTTGAGGCTATGGCATCAAAAAAGCTTATGGATTTGGCTTCTTCAGTATGGCAAGTACAATCAGTGATTTAAATTTTCTGAATAGATCCCCATTATTTGACGATATTGTAAGTGAAACAGCACCAACATGCAAATATGAGGTTAATGGTCATTCATATGAAATGGATATTACCTATCAAATGGAATTTATCCATCATATGCAACTCTAATACAGACAATATCATCCCCTTCTACAAATAGAGGGAAAATTTTGCCAAATGTCAAGAAACCGTGAGAATACATGTAGAGCAGGCATTGGAGTGCTACAAACTAGGTGGCACATTTTAAAGGTCCGGCACGTGTGTGGAATGTGAAGGACCTCGGAATGATTATGAAGACATGTATCATATTGCACAATATGATCATTGAAAGTGAACATCATCAAGAAATTAATCCCGAAGATTGGGTTCCTCATGTGGAAGTAAAGATTGATAAGGATAACTTGCGGCCTGACTATGTGGTTCTTATTTTTAGAAGATCAATAGCCTCAAAGAAGTACAAAGATCAAATCTACATAATCAATTGAAGGGTGATCTCATAAACTATTTGTGGAATAGAAATGATGTTGAAGAATGATTTGATGTATTATATTGATTTGCACTTCAATGATCGAAGTTTTCAGTACAAATTCTGATATTTTATTGCTTTGAAGAAATATTGGTGTCTTGTGTTATCGTTGATGCAATGTGCTTGTGATCTGTTGATTGTTGTTGAGTTGCTTATTCTTATTGTTAATTAGCACGGGAACACTAGTTTATTAGTATAGTAAAGTTATGCTTAGTAATATCCTTACTAATGTATTCTTCATATTCAACATGAAGCCAAAGATTCTGGGAAAAAAAACTTGTAAAAATATATGCTAAAGGTAAGCTTGCATTTGATAGAATTTGCTGAAATCTTTTCTTCTAAATAAAGAAAGCTAAAGTTGTTGAAGCTGTTGAAGTTGTCGAAGTCGTCGAAGTCGTCAACAACAACAACAAATGGCACAAACTGGATCATTTCTTCTTCACCTAAAGTCACTACATTTGCCTTACTGTACATTACTTTTAAAGTTTCCAGAATGAGGTTACATTTGGACCGAGATTACTTTTCCAGAATGAGATTACTTATTGGCATTACAACAGTGCAAATGTCATTGCATTTCCACAATGATTACATTACTTTTTAACTTTTTAAAAAGTAATCTTATTGGAAAATTAGGAAATTCTTATCTTCATCGTTGAAAATATAATCTTATTGGCATAATTCCTTGTATATTTCCATTTATTATGAGGGGAAAAATCAAAAAGTAAAGATGCGAGAAAATCACATCATAGTCGTCGTTGAATCACAAAATGCACCCAAAAAAATACGTATGCTAAGTGAATCAAAGCATTTCTAATTGTTTAAAATCAAACCAGGGATATATACATTCTTAAGACCTGAACACAAGAGATTGGTATCCTCTGATGATGAGCTTAGCATGATATGCAGATACTCCCCTCTGAAGAACATGCACTAATTTCACATACAAATGGCTCATACAACTGATGTTGCATTTTGGTTGATTTAATACTGCTATTTGATGTCTGCTACTGCATTTTGGTCCCTTTATTGATGCATTTGAGGGTCAGTTGTACATTCTTTTGCACAAAGTTTAAAAGATCCTTCAATTGGAAAGCTGTTACACACCTCATCTTGTTCGCTTATACAACAGACCTAATTCCTCGCTTAACATGATATAGTACAACAGTGCTAAATGTTAGCGTCAATGACACACTATTGTTGCATCTAATCCACTCACTAATGGTATCCTTAAATATAAGCAATGATTTGTGCCGAAAAATAAATAAAATGAGGGAATAGTTTCAAATTTGTACCTTTATTATATGAAAGACTTCCTAGACACTCTCATCATTAGCCTGGTGATTGGATAGCCTATAACCATCCTTATATCACAATAATAATATAAGCAAATGCATTGCAAGAGAAATTAATTTGATGATGCACATATCGGTATCTTATTCGGCATTTAATTGGAGTAGGTTCTTGAATCTTCTGAGTGAACATTTCAACGGTGGATCTTCTTAGCTCGGGAAAAGCGGGAGGACTGTTCGGCTCGAGAATATGTCCAAGAAAAAGACCATTAAGAAACTGCAAGAAACACTCATTCTCATCTCATGGACACTATTGAATGGCTATATTTTCTATGCTAATTTCTAAGTTGATTATGTAGAAAAACTTCACGGCAAGCTCAATTACTTGTCTCATGCAATCCAAACACCCGAGCTACTGCTTAAAAGTGAGCTAGAAAATTCTATAAAACATTTTATTAAACACTTTTCATACACAATTCCTATCTTTTGATTGTAGCCATAACTGAAACCTCAGGTTCAACTCCAGGTTCTTTTTTCCCCAACTGGTAATGTTATATATCATATGCAAATCAATAAACCCTCAAACAATTAAGTGGACTTCACAATAATTAAGTCGGTGAAAAAATTGACTATACAACATTCGAAGATTTAATGCTACACTGATCAACAACCAAGGATATGTACAACTCCATGCAAATGGTTTCATTTTGCACAAGATCATGCAATATGTAGAATCAGAAATCTTAATTTTCTCTTTTCTTAAATGTCTATTCCAGCTCAATGTGGTCTGATCATATCAAACACTGAAAAATCATTTCCTTCTATAGTTAGCACATTACTAAAAAATTAACAGAAAGAACCATAAGAATTCTCCATCATTTCATCAGAATTCAAACTTGACACATAAAAAATTAAAAGCCTTGGTTGTTGTTATCAACCCTTCCATTAACCAAGCTCTCATTCTTCCATTTTTCAAAATATTGGCCTGCATAATTTCATAAAACGACCACAATTGGGAGTAAGATTGGAGAGATTTGTCATTAATATACGATCTTGATCTCTCTGTTTCCGTGTTTTCTCCTTCATTAGCTGGTTCCTCTCTTTCAGTTTAATCTCTGCACTGATTATCGTCTTCTTCAGGTCTAGATTCGCATTATTCAACTCAATCTGTTTTTCTAGAGAAGATTGCAAATTACCCAAAGTATCAGCCACACCTTTTTTCTGCAGCCATCCTATTTTTCTAATCGTTAACGACCTTTCTTCCTTCACTCATACGAGTAATCCCTTCATCGATTTTGTTTTCAGCTTCCACCAACTTTGGGTCAGAATCCAAATTTATAGGTGCCGATGGAGAACTCGTGTATTCATTTGGATTTATTTGTGTCTTTTTTTATGTCGACGAGTCTTCATTAAAGCTATCAGCCACACAATTCGGTCTCTTTGGTGAATCTTGCTTAGTTAGATGTCTGGTACACCATTTCACATTCTTCCTACATATCTCCCAGCATTATAAATTCTTGAATGATTTATTATTGTGGGAATCTTGGTAAAATCGTGATGCCTCTCTATTTTTCACATAAAACCATGGAAAATATTGTCAAAAATGGATTCAATTCTCAAATAAAAGCTAACAGTGTACAATAGAAGGATTGCAACCTGCCTAAGTGAACATACATAAGACTTGCTTTCAAGACTATGTAAATAACATTCAAACATGTAAGAAATTTGCAGTAAATCAAGTTAGAATAGCACCACAATATGTAAGGAATTAAAAAAGGCCAACAATCATTAGAACTGTGAAAAAAGAATAAATTGAAACGATACCATATCTTCTACGGACATGCCACTTATTGGATTCCTTTCTATCCTTTCATAGCAGCCATAAAATTTGTTAATAGCTCTTGAAGTCTTGACCAGCGGCATTTTAAGGATTTGGAGTCTCTCGTCGCATCAAAATTTCCCATGTTTAGTCTCCAAACTTGCAAGATGGGCTCCATAACGCTTCCCCTTTCTGACCAATTCTAACATTCGCACCACATGAGACATGTAGCCTAGCATTTGTAAGAGCAACATCCATGTCAAGAATCCAACGATGATTAGTTATGTTTGGATTTTCTGAATTTTCTCTTTTCTTCTGGGGAACTTTTGAAGGCGGGAATTTGCATCAACATAAAAGAAATTGGGAGTTTGTAGCAAACTTTAATAGGAAAACTTTGGTTCATAGAGTTGTTGAGTTTGAGGGAAAAAATGACCATTCATTTAACTGCTAGGAAAAACTCATTGTTGCGGAAGGTTTAATGAATTAGATCCATTTTGAAGCTCATATAAATCAACAAATGAGTTAGAATTTTCAGATTGAAATGCAGCGGTGGTGAAAGAATGAATCTTGTTGAAGGAGTCATTGAAATTCGACTGAGAAAATTGTTGAGAATCTCCAAAATCCATGAATACCTAAGAATTACCATATAAGAAAGAGATTTTCAGAGACATTAGTCCAAATAAAAACAAGTACATAGATAAGATCCTTGAAAATTGTTAAAGCTAAATCAAGAGTTTTTAATTGTTTCGTAAACTTAACACCTTGAACATATAAGTTGCAACATATTCAAGAAAACAAGATCAAATGGCACCATTGTTTTCAACAAACAAATGCAGAAGTTGCTCTAATGGGTGCATAAAGAGAAATTGGCAAAATATTAGAGGCGGAGTATTGGCAATAGTACTTCCCCAAAGCACGACCGCAGAAATATTGGAGGCGAAGTTGTGTACTTTGATTTTTTCCAAACATTCAGTATATTTCTTTATAAAAAAACACCATATACATATAATAACTAGATCATATAGAGAATTGTCAAAACATATACAAACATAGAAGTTGCTCAGATCTAAAACCATTGAAAGCAACAGATATAGAAGAGTCAACCAAGAACTTTGTGAATAGAAGCAAATTGATAACATCATGAATTCATTCATAGTTGAATAAACTAGAACAATGGACAGTAAAATTGAGAATTCATCTCGAAAAAATAAGAAAGGTAATATTCATACCTCGGATAAGATGTGGTGAGATTTAAAAGTACACGACGTAAAATTGAAAGCCACAATAGATTGCAGAAGGCAAGATTCAAAAAGTCTCACCCATATAGAAATCTTGTAACTAGTAAATTCAATGCAAGAAACTTGGAAATCCGGATCCCAAATTTTTTCCCACTTTTTGCAAATCCCGCACACATAATTTCTCCCCGCTCTTTACAAGTCCTGCGTGTAAAAATTTCATTCGAGCAAAACTTTGATGACCTGGACAAGTGGCGAATTCAAACAGGGCATCTAGAAAATGGGGGTGTAATTGATGGGGTCTGATAATATTTGTGCCACATCATATTGATATTCTATATTGATTACTGCATTGGAGGCTATATTTTGGGTTGACGGTCTATTTTGATTGAGTGGTTTTTAACACCCACCTAATTAAGTCCAGGTTGGAGATACTCTGTCATGATCCTTGAGGTAGATTAGTATTTTCTCATAAGCTACATAATTGAGCAGCAACAGATAGAAACTAAAAAAAAAGATCAAGTTGGGAGTTAGCTGGGTCTAAACTGTATCAAAAGCAAGAAGCTAGAAGTTGTTCACGGTAGTTGATGAGTAGTTACACTAAAGGAAAAACCTTGATTAAAGGCAGCAATCAAAGACGGTTTCTCAAGAACTGCCTTTGATTGAGGTCCAGACAAGGTTCCAAACTCTGAACTATTTTTCGGAACCAATCAAAGGCGATTTAAAAGGCGGTTAAAAGAGGTTCTATTGTAGAACCTCCTTTGATTGAAGTCCAGACGAGGTTACAATCTCGGAACAACTTTCGGGTCCATTTAATTGAGTGACTTTTTAACCCATTATAAAAGAAAATTGTAGGGTTTCACCCCTTAAACATTTTCAATCTGAAAATGTGACTAACTCCTCCTGTCTCTCCTTATTCCCCACCCCTGCGCTCCTCCGCCACCTTTCAATTAGCCCCCCTGCCACTTTAGCTACCCCTCCGTCTCCACCGTCGTCCCTTTCCTCCATCGTCCTTCTTTTTCTTTTGTTCCTTCCCCACTTTCCTCCGCCCTCGCCTGCCCCTTTCCTCCGCCGTCCCCCCACTTTCTTCCGCCATCTTCGTTTCTCCTCACACCTCCTGCCACCACAATCGAGTTCTGTCGTTGTGTCTCCTCCACCTATGAAGCCCTTGCCGCCGCCGCTGCGTCTCCTCCACCAGTGAAGCCTTTGTCATCATTGCATCTCCTTTGCCTGTGAATCCCTTACCGCTGATGTGTTTTAAGGTTTCCGCGTCTTTGTTTTTGTTGCTTTGTTAGGTTCCAGATCTGTAGATTGGCAGTTGTTTCACTTTTTTTGTTGCTTTTGTTTTACATTCTGCTGTTTTTTTTGTTCGACTTTCCTTTGTTGTTGTTGTTGTTGGCTATTGTTGCTCTGTTGTTCCGCTGTGTTTTAAATTCACGGCTGGAAATCGATTTGGTTTCCGGCAGTATTTTTTTTGAACACCAGAAATAGGTTCTGAATTCGGAACTTATTTTGGACTTGATGGAAGGTGGTTTTCGGAAACGCCTTTGATCGATTCGATTAAAGGCAGGACCAGATAAGACAATTGAAAAGTGTCCTCTCTGGTTAGAAAGAACTGCCTTTATTAGGCTTGGTTTCCACTAGTGTTAGCAGAGAGTTGATGTACATAAGGCATATACTAGTATTCAGAAAGGGCATCATTTAAATTTGCTGATCTTGAATTGTTTAGTTTGTACTATGATTTTGCAGCATTTCTTTCTCTTCTAACTCAAGTTCTATTAGTAATTTGGTTACGGTGATTCAGATCGTAACATGCTCTAAACACCCTAATACACCCTTAATAGGTGTCAAAGAAGGCCTATAACGTTGGGCTAGGGCCTTCAAACGGGTGATTTGGAACAACCCGTTATCCAAACCCAATTAACCCATTATCCAATTGATCATTATCCAATTAACTTATTTATTAATGGGTCATAATGGGTTGGATCACAAATGAGTTTGGTCAATAAATGGATAACATGTGGTAACCCATGGTATAACTCATGTGACCCAATGAGTTATCCAACAAGTCATTATCTAATAAGTCATTATGTAACTAACCCAATAAGTCATTATCCAACATTTTCTCCCTTTATCCAATAAGTCATGTAATTGACTCGAGCTCGAACTTGATCCATGATTAAATATATTTTTATATTTTTAATTTTCTGTATACATTATCATATATTATATTTAACAAAAATATATCAAATATAAAAAAATTATGTTGGCTCAATAGTATTGGTTGAGCTCAGTTTTGAATCCTCTATTAGATCTCAGCTCGAGTTTGGTCAAATCGAATTCGAGCTCGACTGATTTAAAATATCTTAATTTTGAGCTCGGCTCGATTTCGATCACACTTAAAATTTTGGAAATCCTCGGCATCGACTGTGATGTGAGCGACAAAACGGTGGGTTCATGCTCCCCATTCTCCGCCTCGAACACCCATCAGCTTCTTCGCCATGGTGGTGACACCCATCAGCCAACACGCGTACAAGCACCATTACTGGGCTCACAGCAAGTTGAATCTTGGCGGGTCCGGCTGATTACCAGCAAGATGCATATCCAAATCTTGCAAAGCAGCTTGCATTCCGGTCTCACGTCGTTGTTGGTAGTTCATGAAGGATGGCATTTTTTATTGAGAATACTCTAGACGTTGATGTTCCTTTCATTTTTTTTCAAGTACTATGTAATTTATGAGGTTTTTAAATTTTATTTTTCCTATTTTGGAGTTTGATGCTCTTTTTTAAAATTACATGTGAGCTTGAAGAGCTGTAAATGGTTTTTTTGTTTTTTTTCAAGTGTTGAATGTAGTGATAAGTTTTGTTTGGATTTGATTTGTTACCTATGGAACAATGTTGTCTAATTTTATTGTGTTGTAGTTCTTAGTTTTACATTATGGCCGATAGGCTGGATGTTGAATTTCAACAGGAGATTGGAGTAATCTGGTGCCTCCCAAAAAAAGTCCAATATTTTTGGGTGTTTGATCTCAATATTATTCTTGGATGTTTGATCAAACTTGTGAAATTTTGAAATTTTACAGGTTGAACTTGAATTTGAATGAAATTAACTTGATCTCTAACTCGAGTCATGATTAAATCTATTTTTTCATTTACATAAATTATAAATAGAGCCCGTCTCTTGAAAGACGGTCTTTCCATAAGTCATGGAAAGACCAAGGTTTAAAGTGTAAATTAGAAGAAAT
>JAULKM010000012.1:9934127-9947512 GCA_032355605.1 Rubia tinctorum | reverse complement strand
AGATTGTACAGGACTTTAGCGATGAAGGTACCGGCACTGAGGGACCTAGTAACCGAACTGGAGAAGGGAGGGGTACTGAAGGATGTCAAATCCTGAATAAGAAAGACTAAAAGATGAGTGCTGGTGTAGTGTTGAAGAGACTGGGTTGAAACGATATTTAAGTCCTTTTCATCTTCTGATGAGATCGATTGGTGTTTATTAGCATTGTTAATTTTTACAGTACTTGTTTTTTCCTGCAACTTTAGTTCCCAATTTTTTGGTTACATGCATATAATAGCTGTAATTTTAGACTAAACACTTATATTTGCTGCCATTATACCAAGCCTTCCACAATCTGTTCTTTATGAGATGTGAATTTCATTAAGTTGTGAGTGGTTTTTTTTCCAGCCTGACTTGTACGCACTGTTAGATAAAAAAAAAATTTGAAGCAGGTACTCCTTCCAGTTAGCCATTATTGGCATACTTTCCATTATGAGATGTTTGTTTTATTTTGGTACATTTCAAGTATTAACACAGTTTAAGGTAATTTTCCCATTCATTTTACTATTTCTTCTCTTTATTCATTTTGCATTACAATTGGTATCTCCTGAATGTTTGTGTCAGAAAGTAGTGTGCCAAGAATAAATGTGTAGGTGGAGTACTACTGAACACTGATAGGTGCTGCTGTCTTACCATGCTTTCGCCAAATTCTAAATCCTAATTTGGGGATGCTGTAACTGCTCATCACCTCCGGGGGTCTCCCCCTGCCCCCCACCACACTCCCTTCCTAATTTATATCATTCACCTCCTTTCTAAATCTCCTCCTCAGGTGTTCTCCGATGAATCCAAAGTCAGAAACAGTTTACTTGCGAAGAAATTCTTTCCCTCACTTTGACATTCCCCTCCATTTTCAGATACAGGTCTTCCACCATGGCCGATTGCAGCTACAACAACTATGTAGCAGCTGCGACGAAGAAAGACTAGAGCTCTTCATCTTCTGACGGGCAGTGACAAATTTAGGGAGTCATATTTATCAATTCAGAGTTTTTTCGCAAAAAGCGAAACTTCAGAGACGAAAGAGTTTTTTTCACAGTGTTGCCTCTCGTAGGAGTTTGGGCTGTGTCTCAGTTCCAATATGGCTGATCATTTGCTTGGATCAACTATTGATCATCGCCTTGGTAAGCTATTGCCTCACCAACTAGCTAATCAGATGTGAGCCCCTCATCGAGCGGTTTCCTTCTTTTGCTCCTCAGACAATGGGGTATTTGTAGCCGTTTCCAACCGTTGTTCCTCTCCCAAGAGCAGGTTCTTACGTGTTACTCACCCGTCCGCCACTGGAAACACCACTTCCCATCCGACTTGCATGTGTTAAACATGTCGCCAGCATTCATCCTGAGTCGGGATCGAACTCCATGAAATTCGGGCAGCCCATTTTTGGAAAAGTATATTAGGATTCCAATATGTTCCCAAACTACGTTAGAAGAAATCCGAGTTAAAAGTTGTTTAAACAACAAACTTTTAGCGATACTGTTAGATTCCGTCTAGTTAGGATATGGTAGTCCATTTATGGGCGGGTTACGGGTTTCTATGACTTTGATGCTATTTATAGTGTCCGGTTCGAGGTGGGACGCCATCTCAAGTTGGTGAACAAATCAGGCTGCTGAGTTTTGGTCGAACTGGTCCATTGGTTTACAGTAGTGGACCACCTATTCCTGTTATGTGTATCATTTATTTATTTCTTCATTCTGCCACATAAACCTTTGTTTTTAAGTGTAATGTTTTGTGTAAATGAATCTAACTCGTATCTTTAATTTTTTTTAAAAAGAAAAATATGATATTATATTAAATTCCAAGTTGAGTCACAAAGTTAGGATTTGAACTCCTTGAGTAGAAATCCAATGGATCAATCTTAAGCTATTGCGCTAATTGTGATGGACAATTCTATTTCCTGCCTGTCAATCCAGCTTATTATTAGTGGATTATCAAGATTCATGATTAAAAATCTAATATCTTCTATGAGCAGACCTAAATGAGTTATATTTTCATTTCTCTTTTGGATAGCACGAATTATTACTTGGGCCTCACCCATTATAAGATTAAGGGATAATCTATTTCTAATGCATCCTTGTTCAACAAAGATAAGGGCAGTTGTTTCCGTAGTCTTTTTGGCTACACTTGTCGAATTCGAGAGGACTCTCCATGTATCCATGATCCATTAGATGTCCTAACATACATCCTAAACATGAGTAGTTTGTAGCAGAAGCCGCGTCAATATACAATGATAACACTCCGAGTGACAGTCTAATGCCCTGCTTTTTGTGTCAGATCCATTCAAATTGGTAGTCTCTTTGAATTTGCACAGTTTTTAATTGTGCCAATCTTCTAGAGAGTGTTGAACTTCACGGGTCGTCTCCATAACATGAATTTCACCATTTACTAACTTGTTTATATGGTACCACAAAAGTTTCATTAGTATGGACACCATGTCCTTCTCCATCTCTATTAGTAGGTCTCGTACCCTAAAGTTGCACATGGTTGTTGATATCTACTACTCCCCTTGTCCCAATTCAAACTGCACACTTACTATCTGACACTATTCTTTATCAAACTTTGATCGTATATTTGAGAGTATATATAAGCAATAATATTATTATATGTGATATTGTTGGATTCGTCATAACAAGTAGTTTTTCAAAAGTAACTTTTTGTTTGTTGTTATTATACGTAGTTAACATATTAACGGTTATACAAGTTTCTTGATAAGCGTGAAAAAAATTCTGGTGCAATTTGACCTGGGACGGAGGGAGTATATATTTGGGCATGTAAACCTGTTGTAAACCATAGTTGATGCCCATGGTGACAATGGAGTAAGATGTGCTCCGGGGATGCATATCTAGCTCATATCTTGCTACTGTAACAGATCACTCAAATGTAGGCCATTGACCAATTTGATAATCATAATCGAAAGAGTTGGATTCGTAATGATTTCAAATTTTAAAAATAAACGAAGCAGGTGCAAAACCTCTCCGGTAGCCCTGTACTATTTGTGATTCTCCTGGAAACATTCTCACGAGTGTTGAGCATTGGTATTGATTGTGTTATTAAGTTCGTTTTGGGCGGGACAAAACACCTCTTTGAAAGATCAGAAACTCGTTAGATCTACAAATTCGACCCCCTTGGCTTTCAACTAACCAAATGGAATCATTGTAAAAAAAATTAAAATGGGTTTAGCTCAAAGATAGAACAAAAAACACTCCAATTGGTATATGTTTCAGTGAAGTCCCAGTACTCTTCAAATGTGTATGTTCCAGTGTGAACTTGAATTGCTATAAAAACCAAATGGGCATAGAGCCAATTGGCCAAAGTACTGCACTCAGTCATGTACAGTCAAGGATCAAATCCGAATGCCCTTGGTTTGCATTTTGTTATTTGCCCTCAGAAGTTCACATAGCCCTTGGTTTGCATCTTGTTATATGTCCTCTCAAGTTCCTATACACTATACTACTACGACCTTCATGTGGGAGGACTCACTCCACTTTGTCGAAGTCTCATCCCACCTTGTATTTGTTACATGCCTCTCAAGTACATATACATTGTACCATTGTGGCCCTCACGTGTGAAAACTAACCTCACTTTGTGTGAGTCTCACCACACCTTGTGTTTGTTATGGTTCTCTCAAGTTTCTATACACCAGTGTGGCTCTCGTGTAAGAACTCACCTCACTCCGTGAGAGTCTCACCACACGTTGTGTTTGTAATGATCCTCTCAAGTTTCTATACACTATATTAGTGTAGCCCTCATGTGAGAGGAATCACCCCACTTTGTGAGAATCACAACACATGTTTTGTGAGACATTATTATTCATAAGAGGAGGTACACCTCAATAGTAAAGTAGAGTACTAACCAAAATACCAATTCAATTTCGTAGCAAAAAACACTTTCTCTCACTAGAAGTTTTACTCTCCCCTCTCACTAAACCCAAAACATAGAAACCCTAATCGGGGAGCCGCCGCTGCCACTGCCGATCCGGTGGCTCCCCCCTTTTCTTTTTCTGGGTTTTGTTCCATTTTTTGCTTTCTATCCCATTCATTTACTAGATTTGAGGCAGGGTAGTAGTTTGTCCCTTCCACATCGCAACGGCCACCACTGGAGCTAGCTTCTCAGTCCCCCACGAGGACCACCGTCGGGCCTCCACTGCGCTGAGGTGAAGGAGCCATGCGCAGGTGACCTCCACCGAAGAAGAATCTCAGCAAACACTCCCGGCGACAGAAAGCCAACATCGACCGATCCAGCAGACAAAAAATGAAGCCACAGCTGCATAGATGGCGAATAGAGCTGGGTCGAATCAATAAAGCGACTGGTCAACCCGCGGAGGCGAGTCAGATCCGACTAACGGCAGTCGGCGATCCGACACACAACTGGCCGACGAATAACAGGTCCGGGAATGGATCCGGCGAGGCAATAAATCTGCATATGGGCCGGTCAATGGACGGGTCAGAGATGGTCAACGGATAGGTCAAAGCTGGTCAATGGTCGGGTCAACGACGGTCAATGGATGGAGCATTGGCGGATAACTTCCGGACATCGGTCGTCAGCAACCCGATCAACATCGGTTAATGGCGACAGAAGCCAAGTCAAAAGAAAACAATGTCCTGGTCAACGACGAACAAAAGCCCGAAGGGTTCATCCGGTCAGTGGCAGTGAGCGGCGGCACACAACTCCCCACCTCAGCCCTTCCAAAATCCAGACCTAAAGAACATCTAGCGTAATCTCTTTTTTTAGCTCATTCCTTAACCTTATTCCCACTTCAATGTAGTCTTGTTATTCCACAAAAATTCGCCGTGGTCGGCTATAACCACGACAGCCTCGTGGTGGTCACTGTTGAGAGATGACGCCGATTAAGCTGTTAGTGGGAATGGTTTCCATGCAGCAGTCAAAATAGATCATCCTGTGGCGGGTACATGGTCTGACCCACTGAAAAATATAAAAACGGGTCTTTTGGTAGTATTAGGCATTCGTCGAAGAGAGCATTCTGGCGCACAACGGAGCTCCCACCGACTGCAACACCACATCTATAGTGGGTTTTGAGCGCAATGCTTCATAGACAATACCTACTCATGAGCTATAAAAGAGCTACGTTGTAGCATGACTTCCGTGGATGAAAGCAGGGTTTAGACTAACTTGTTTTAGCTGTTTTTATGTCTTTTTAGGTGTACAGTTGGTGCTCTCGAGACTCGACGAGTTTTAGATACTATCCCGCTGCGTTTATTGGAGAAATTCAACGACAACCTCCAAAAAGGTTCACATGATGAGAACTACGGAGTTGTAGCAACCTGGTGCGTATAAATCTGGACAACACTGAATAAAGATGGAGGCATGCAGTACCGGACTGCTTCAAAACAAAACGAACATGCTCTCAAAAATCTTTCAACTGACACTCCTCATCGCTAGTTGGAGAAATCTAGCTGCAATATCTACAAACTACAGAGCTGCAACAACCCGATGAAGACAAAGATTGGAGGTACGACTCGAGTAGCAGATCACTGATATGACACATGAACCTAATGATAGGTACAATTGTGGAAGACTCACCCCACAATGTGTGAGCTGGGGTGTTAAGGAATGTTTACGAATTAGTTATAGTTGTTAGCTAGGGGTTGTGCGACCTAAAACTGACACAAATTTGTAACGATCCTACAATTAATGAGAATGTACGTCTCTTTGTTTTAAAAAAAAGTAAAGTAAAAAATTGCTATAAAAAACCCATTATAGCTTTACAAACTTTGATGGGTAAGAAGTGCCAAGGGAATGCGTTTCCTGATTTAACCATTTTATAGGCAGAGAGACCTCTTCATTAAGATGTTCAGAAAAAGACCTAAAGATCAGACAAAATGATGATGCTATATCTAAGCATAATAGACACCGTGTTTCAACTAAATGGACGAAAGGAAGAATTCAACTAGGAAGTACAGCAAAAAATATTCATGAGACAATATGACAAACAAACAACTCTTATTGGAATCAATCCTAGTGCTAAGACCACACTCGGTGTCCTTACGCTATCAAGCGCAGCTTATGGGCTGTTCATCAGTCATAAAAAGAATTCATCAACAAGCACGATTTAAAGATGAACTGTGATAAGCTCCAAAGTTTATCTGCATTGCAACCACATCTATCATACTGATTAATGCACAACCTAGAGCCTATCAAAGCTTGACTAAGAGAGACAAGAAGCACACCATCAGAGATTCAAAATCCAGCTGCAAGAGATATCATATCACACAACGAAGGCACACCTACTCAGATATTCTTTATGGCACAATACAATTCACAGAACAAAACAAGGTGGCATTAGCCGAGATAAAAGCAAGGAGATACGAAGTAAGTACATACCGTACTTCTTAAGCTACAAATATTAAGGAGCAGTAAATCTCAAATCAAATGATGGAGAACTACAATGAATCAAACAGCCACTTAACTAGAGGTTACACTGTCCTGGAAACCCCAGAGGTACACGTGATGCCTCGATTATCCAGAGTATGTAAATGGAAATGCTTCCAATTCCACGCAAACAAACAAACACTACAAACTGCATTTAAAACGCATAATTGAGAGGTTCTGAACAAACACCGTCACTGCCACTTTCTTTCAGTTGAAAGATATGAAACTAAATAGAAACGAGAAAATAAAGCAACATCCATCAAAATATCATGAGTATAATAGTAACATTATTTGAAAGAAAGATTATCTTTGTTCATGTCCAGGAGAAAACCAAAACAAACAAACAACAATCAGACAACTCCGAATCCTTAAACACTTCAGTACTAGCTTAAAAACACGAGAGCCCACCAAATGGAATTCACTAGGGATGCCTCTTAACTTTACCTACGGTTCCCGAAACATCGGACACCAAATGACCAATCCCCTTGTACACGTGGTAGACCAGGGCGAGGGCGGCGATCTCGGCGGAGAGGGGGACGAGCTTCGACGAATAGTAGAAGAGCTGGTACACAGAGCTGTACGTGAAGGCCACCGGGCCCACTTTCATACAGAGAAAGTAGGGGGCCACCACGGCAGCCGTCAGGTACATCCCAGTGATTCTGTTGAAGATGGACGATGTCGAATTCGACTGTGGCTGGTAGATTGCGAGATGGGGAGATAGAGGGCGCGTCCACGGCTTCACGGTGGGGAGATCGGCGACGGTGGCGTAATTTCTGGCGCCGTCAGGCTTCTCGTCGAGTTTGGTGGGCTTTGCGGCATGCGAGGAAGAGTACCAGGCGGCGGAGCCCGGAAGAGGGTTTCTCCGGGCGCCGGCACCGGAGACGGAGCCGAACCTTGAGAGGGCGGCTCTGGAAATCAGGCTCATCTGGGATGGGGTGAGCTTCGGCATCTTTCGGGGGATTGAAGAAGAATCAACAACTGGGTTTGCCCGTGATCGGTATTTCTTTTTTATTTCTGATCGGAATTTCGTGTAATTATTCTATCTTTGGAAGAACATGGGAGTGGGCTAGCCTTTGGGCTTTCTCGAATGGGCTCTGAGCAAAATCTTCCCCACCCTGCTGTTATGATCCTCAAGGATCTAACAGTAATTAACAAACAATTCGGAAAAGAAAAGAAGTACATTGGGATGTTTATTTTTAAATGACACACTTTTCATTTTAAACAAGATTCTTTCAATTTCATCTACTCATTCTATTTTTTACTTTCTACATTCAATTTTATCAACTCATTTTCTTCACCTAAATCCAATCACATATACCTATGATGCCACAAATAGAGAAACAAAGTGAGTATGTGAATTGTATTCAAGGTTTTGAAGAAAAAAATAGAGCTTCAATAGTGATGAGAAGGGAGAAGTTTTAGAGGAAAGAAAGAGAGTATTGGCTCAACCAACTTACATGATCAACAAAGATAATCCTAACTGACTAACTTCCTTCATTTTATCATGAAAGTAATTGTCTCTCCAAATTAGTTGCAGCTCAGCTAAAAGCTAAGAGCTAAGAAAGCGGACTGATCATGAGCATTGCATGATAACTCAAATTTTACCACTTAAATTCCTGAATTATTCATAATTTGCAGAATAACCCTCAGATCATAATACATGCATTTTGATATGATCCAGGGGTTTCATGATATGTTAGTCCGATTTCTAATTGGATCGCTAGGCCCAATATCTTAGGTAATATCCTAAGGCTAGAATAGCTCAATAAGGCCATTTAGAAAATGGGTTAGTCTTGGGTTTCAGCACACAATAATCAGTTATAGACAATCGCTATTAGGCGTTAGGTAGTATAAATATAAAGGCATGTCATTTATTTTAGACATTCACTATTCATTTACAGAGAGGCAAGACTGGCTTTGGTATCATAGAGTTTTTTCCTGGAACACTCCGGAGCTTGTTTTCTTGCAGATCAAGGCTAAGGAATCTAAAGCACGCTTGAATCAAGTCTCTGATCTGCACTCTGCGGGGTCGTAAACCCGTGGGAGAATCATCCCACGGAGCGCTGGGAGATCAATGATAATATTTTTATATAAGTTGCTCCCATACTTACTACTAAACTACCAAGGGGTAGATGGTGTCAAGTTCGGGGTCTTCCAAATAGATGCTAGGAATTTAAACGTTAACTACGCAAAACCGCAATCGGGTTGCAATCCATTCATGTATCGGGAATAATTAATGTTGCAAACAAGGTTTGAGGAGCTTTTATCTATCAACTACTGAACATGTGAGACCAAGAGAGTAAACTAGATTAAACTAGCACTTGGAGATATTTGTGTTACATGATCGGTAGAATACTTTAATCCTAGATTCTATCAAATACAAGACATATAAACCAATCCTAATGTTTATGTCACATAATGTGGTCGATAGTCAACACTTCGCTTTGTCTATCACACAAAGGTGCCACGTCTTATTCTGTCGATACCACCTTCACAATTAGGAAATTCGTTAATCAGCCCAGCCGTTATGCGCTTCTCTTTCCCGTAAAGAATTACATCTCGGGCCTCCACTATGAACGTTTCCCCCTAGACCTATGAAGGCTAAGGGATTGACGTCTGATGGTGACTCCAGGGTTGAAACGAAGATGGCTGCTCTAACACAACCCTAGTTGCTAAAAACTATCATGTCCTAACCTATAAGGCTACAATTTTCCAGTCAGGCTAGCATACGGTAATTGGAATGGTGCTCACAACATACGCGCATACACCCATGCACCCGAGGACTCACATATCCCCCTATTACTCTAGCATACACTCCGAAGGGGACAAATCAAGCTTAGTTCCATAACATGAAATACAATCTACGGTGTATGTCAATTTAAGAATGTATAACATGTATTTAGAAATAATGTAAAGAACAAGTCAACATGATATTCATAAACATAAAAGGATAGGGAGATATAGAATCTTACAAAATATCTACCAAATCATGAATACGAATTTAAATCCCCAAGAAAAATAACTACTCCCTAAGCATTGAACCCAATCTTTCCATTGGATTTAATGGTCTTTGGCAAAACTAGGAAGATTAAACTAAGAGAGAAGGGTTATTCCCTTTCTCTCTCTACCCACTCTTAGAAAAACTAGGAGAATAAAAAAATAAACTATCCAAACTCAAACCTTAGTAGATATAGGTATCTTTATATAGTAGATAGGAAATAAGCTTTAAAAGAGACATAAAAAGGCAAGGAAACCCTAACTGGCCGCCAACACGGACTATGTAAAAGCACACGACCCCGTGCAATAGGGCATGGGCCACCGGCTGGTTGCATGTTTATGATATTCTGAGTACATGATCCATGCGTTTCCTTGAGGGCCACTGGCTGGCTGTGTGTCTTCGGTCTTCTGAGCGAACAACCCATGCGTTTCCTCACGGGCCACCGAATGAGACATATTCTTAAGAAATTTAAGTGCACGCCTCGTGCAATACTTTGCGGGCCGCCGGCTGGGAGTTGATTTCTTAGAAACTGATGGTGCGGCCGTGCATTTCATCATGGGACGTGGGCTGGTCTTTGGGTCTTGACTTCAAGGGGCACGGACGGTGCCACGACCCGTGCTGCATACTTGGCTGCACGAGCTTCTGAACTGCATGGGTCGTGCAATACATTGTGGCCCGTGCAAATGACTTAGGCACCACCAGTCTTGGCTGGCACGGGCCGTGGAATACAACACGATTATGCCAGTCTTCTTGCTTCTTCGGACTTCAACTCCCTCCTTCTTGGCGCATTTCCATATTCTACCACGATTAAGCATGTGACCTTCGATCTACTACCATCCTTGCGAATGACCTTCTACTATCTACTACCATCCTTGCGAATAACCTTCTTCTAGGAGGTGCTTATGAGCGATCTACAATGAAACTCACAAAATAGGATCTAGATGCTCATAGGACATAGAATCCATTAGCTCTAAATAAATCTACAAAACTAAGGATTTAGACAACAAAACCAATAAAGGCTATCTAAACCCCTTGTAATGTAAACCCAACTAAACCTGACAATCAACCATCTAAAACATACTAACAAATGTGCTAAATGCATTGGTTAACACATGCTTTTAAGTGCAGATTAATCCCCCCACACTCAAACCTTTACTTGTCGTCGAGTAAACAAGAACGAGCAAAAATCTAAGCGGAACATAAAATGCCAATAGTTCCCCAACATTTATTCCTAGACTATCCTAGTTCACCCAAAAATGTAAGAATCTCAAACTCTAACTCCCCAAAGAAGCTAAGACAATCTATCCAACCATTCGTACAAACAAAAAGGTGAAATTCACAAAGATTAGTGTGAAGCTAACTTGCTCTAACAAAAGGACTTCCAAATGACAATTAAAGAGAGCAATCGGATTTTTTTTCCAATTTCTCTCATTTTGCCTAGGAGTCCTTTCGGGTTTTCATCCTAGCTTCCCACAATGTTTCCCCACTTCTCACATTTTCCCACACCATGACCTCTCACTTTTGCATAGGTTTTTCAACCTATCCAGGTCTTTCCCATTGTTTTTCAATGTTTTTGTGTAGCACAAAATGCCCCCAAATTTGGGCTTCGTACTACATGAAGATAATTAAAAAAAATGACATCACCAAAATGTTCCAACATCTCCAATAAACTACAAAATATGCCCTCACACCTATAGAAACAAAGTTTTCTAAAATTACAAAAACAACAAAAGTTTTCAAAAATCAAATGAAGGAAAAACATAGGGACAATAGTAGTCATAGTCATCATCTAGATCAAACCAAAATAGATAAGCAGCAAGAATAGAGGAGATGCTACCACACTAAGTTTATGCATTGTTCTCAATGCGTGTAACCAAGGCAAGGAAAAGGAGACACCAAAAAGTCATCAATGTCGTCCGCCACGCCTGGCTCCACATCCTGCTCCACGCCCCTACCCGTGTGAATCCTGGTGAGGGTGCCTATCTCCAATACCCGTGGTCCTCAACCTGTCAGTGATCTCCTGCATCCCATAGTGAAGTAGGTCAATGTCTATCCTCATGTATGCAGCTGATCGTCCACCTAGTCAAACCTGTGAGCTATCTCATCAATATAATAGTAAACTGGAGTGGAAAGCTGACTCATATCCTACTGCACTCTGAAGATAAAATCCTCCCAAGATTGCATACAATCCGGTTTGTGTCTTGGTGGTTGGGCCCACATGTTATAGGAAGATACAGAATGCTGAAATCCCGGTGAACCATGCTCCTGGAAAGGGCCATACTGCGGATGCTGGTAGGAAGGATGCTGTGAGGGAATGAAGATGTTGTGTCTGTCTGGCTTAAAATTTGGCAGACCACAACTGCTCTGTCTGCTTGGCTCCCAGAAATAGTCCTCGTGTGGAGAGAAGCTACGCCTTTGTGAACCCCCAGAGCTCTTCCCCTCAGAACGGTAAGTAATAACCTGAACATGAATCGGCCCCTAAAAAGGTGGTGGTGCAAATGGCTGCTCGACCGGGGGAAGTGGCACAAAATGAGGTAACATCGGTAGCGGCTGAATGAACTGGTAGTTCATAGGGTGAGGCTGTGCTGGCTGCTGATGAATTGGATCCTTGTCCATCGGGGCTCTGTCATCCTGCTCTCCCTACTCATCCTCCTGCTCAACACGGGTGCCTCCCACTACTACTTGACATCCTGATATAGCTGTATAATGATGTCCTGCAGTGTGAATGTTGAGGTAGTCTAGTCCTCTTGGACTGGGGGAGTCTCATGAAGCTGGCACTTTTGTAGCGCTAGTAAATCAACCCAGGCTCCAGCTGTATCATCGCTGCCTCCACCATAGCTCCAAAAGTGAGGGTGTATATGAAGTACGGGTTCTCCCGTATATCCTCATCCACCGACTGGTTAAAATGAGCAGCTAGGAGTGATATCATGCCCTCAACTGCTATCTTTCCCGATGACCTCCTGGAAATATCACAGCAGTGGTTGATGAAGTCCTGCACAAGATCAGGGCATGCTCGCCAGTGTAAATCAACGATAGGATACTGCAGTCCTACTCAGTAGCAATGGTGGACTCTCCATGGTACATCACCACTATACTCAAAATCCTAGCCACATACCTAAGTGTCGGGTGCACTATGTCGATGTTCTTGCTCTCATTCAACTGCGGCCATTGGGTAATGGTGGTCATGAACGTGCAAACATCAAAACCTAAACTATTCTCCTTCAATCGCGGGCGTTGGGGTAATGGTGGGCATGAACGTGCGAACATAAAAACCTGAACTATCTTTGGCATACCCATCCACATCAGTAAAGTACTTCCACCCGAAGCACTCAGCAATCTCCTTCAACGTCATAGACCAGGGCTCGTCTCCTAGGTGGAATCTTTCCACCTTTTCACCCATCCCATTGACTGCCGGCTGGATGGTCGCTAGAAATATTAGTGTATATCTAGTGTAAGAGGAGGCCGACTTCTTCATGAAGACCTTCAACCAAATCCTCTTCAGGAGCTCCTTGACCGGTTTGTAGAGTTTGAGTTCCTTGAGGGCCCTCTCATCTACGAACTTGGTCTCTGGGATGGGGCATCCCATAAGACGTTCACATCGCTCCTGATGCTCCACAAAGAGCGTGCTCAACCCCATAAAGAGACATTAGGTCCAGCCTTCTGTCTGCTTGGCATGATGACAACAAGAACAATATACATCACACAAGTAGCAACTATCAGTCCAACAATCTCAATAGCTAACCACAATCAAAATCTCCAACAAACAAATGTAATCACACTCAATGATGAGACGTCAAATGCATGTATTTTTCGAAACATTTAACATCTCTTTTGTTATCTTTTTATTGGAAGATTGCTATATTTAAGTAGGTTTACATCATAAGGTGTTTGTATCTAAATCCTTCATTTTGTAACCTATTTTGAGTCTAATGAATTTTTGGTCCTTACGAGCATCTAGATTCCTTTT
>JAULKM010000012.1:9889834-9919415 GCA_032355605.1 Rubia tinctorum | reverse complement strand
CAGGTTCGAGCTAGCTAGATCGTTGGGTGGAAAAATGTGCACGGAATAGCATCCATCAACGGGGAAAGAATTGTCAAAATTATTGTAATTGACACTTAGAAATTTACCCATTCCCAAAGATAGCGCCGCACACTGCTAGAGAAATGACTTATGACTTCGGGTTCGAAGTTTATGACTTCGGTTATGACCCCTAAAATAATCAAAGTTAAAAGAGGTGTAGTAAAAAGTCACCTTTTGGCTTCATATGTTCTACCCGAAACCAGAATCAAAACCGCACCCAACATTGGGTCATCTGAAATCGCATCTGAATTCCTACCGACATTGGGTGACTCATTTTCCTATTTTTTTCTTTAAAAAAAATACGAAAGCGAAATCGATTACGGTTATGTAGTCATTTGAATCCAATCCACAACCAAAGTTTCAGAAATTCCAAATTACAATCAAACACCAATTCCTACCACCAATATAATCATGAGAAACCAAATCAATATCAAATAAAACCACATATTTAAAATACTTAATGTTGTTCATTCCAAATCCCATAAACTTAAAACTCCCATCTAATTTCAAGTCATGAAAATTTCAAACTCGAACTTTGAAAGCAACTGCGCCCGCTCTTCCACTTCCGTTGCACATAATCTTAAATTGCTGCAGCCGCACTTCTATTTTAGTTCCACAAAATCTTCAATCATTGCAAGAATAAAGGTTCCTAAACTATGTGAGAAAAAAGACTTCGAAGCCGCTTGATTGCTGAACTCTTGAACTAAAAATGTGCGAAAATGAACTCATCCTTATTCCAAACATTTAGAGTAAAATAGAAGAAGTGAATTCGTTTAAAAATTTTAGTTGCTCATACTCCCTCTGCACCACCTTTAATTGCTTAATTTGAATTTTGGAAATCAAACTAGCCCAACATCGACCATTAAATTCTTATATGCCATATTATATGTCGTTAGATTTATCATAATATATATTATTATATTATATTACTAGTTAAAAATTGATGCAGTTGACTTTCAAAAATCGAATCAAGCAATTAATAGTGGAGGGAGGGAGTATAGGATACGTGCAACAACAGTGCAAGAATTAATAATGGGTAATTTGAAGATATTAAAATAAACTCATCCTTACGCCAGAAAATGTAAGGGAAAATGAAAAATGAATTTGTATTAAAAGTTAAACAACTCATGTGTGATGCATATCATATTGGAAAACAACCATAGCATCTTCTCTTCTCTTTAATACGCTCAACAATATTTACAACATTAATTAATACTCCCCCTGTCTCAGAGAAGATGACAAATTTATTTTTTTCAAGTCAAAAATTACAAATCTTAACCCTAATAATACATTAATATATATAAAATAAACATATCACGGGAGATATTGTTAGATTCGTTTCAATATCTACTTTCTAAATATCAATTTTTATGTAGCTAAAGATATTGTTAGTCAAACATAATCATTGAAAACCGTGAAAAAATAAATGTGTCATCTTCTCTGAGACGTAGTATCCGTATATTCTTTTCTCGTATACATTCTAATGTTTGGGGAGCATTATAATTATCTAGGAACAAGATTCCTCTTAAGTTTCTCTGGGATATGTGGGAGCATATTTGATATTTTAAAACTATTTGTTAAAAAATTATTCAAACTAATAGTGTTATTGTTCTTCATCATTATTTGCCTTTCATGTTATTCGCACATTCTCATTCAAAATTAATATGTTTTTCTATGGTTACATTTTATAAGTAAAATAACGTATGAGATATAAACCTAATAATTTCATCTCATGTTTATATTGCTTGATGATTTGTTTGAAAGGAATTCTGTGAATAATTAGAATTAAGCGATTAATATTAATTAAGAAGAAGAGTAATATTGAGGTTAATTGATTTCCATTACTGAAAATAGTGACTCGCCATGCATGCATGTAAATTAATAGTTCAAGTTTTGATCAGAAGTATTCCTAGCTCGAAAATTACGTAAACAAAGGGTTGAGAACATAATCTTTATTTATTTATAAAACTGTATTCACAGCAATAGTACTCTAAGTGCAGTTAAATATTATACTTCAATACAGTTTCAGAATTTAAATATGATTTACCGTATACTGAAAAAACTTATAGTGTTAAAATATTAATAATTATGATTAATTAACACGTTTAAAAGTTTAGTAATCGATCATGTGTGCTACAGCGCAAGAAATGTGCAAGAATGGGTAAGGTGACAAACATGAATAAACTTTTTTTTTTGAAATGTTACATTAAAGCAACCAAACATGAATAAACTTAGCTCCATTTAAAACGTATTGAAATGTAAAATGTGTAGAGATCAGCACTAGATTCAAGTTAAAAAATAATAATTCGTGGTAGCTAGGGTTTGAGCGATTAGTTTATTAAGGTAAGATTATTGGGGTAAAATTGTTAGGGTAATTTGAGTTGAATTTTTTCCCGAAAATTAGATGTTCAATCAAAATTAATTTGGAAACATATATTTACAAATAATAGTGAAATGGAGGCATGTAAATATACGTGCAAGAATGGCAGGATAATAGTGACATAAGAAGCATCTCCAATGCAACCTTCTTTCTTGTAACTTTTTATTGCCACGTTGGATTAAATGACTCCCAACTCTAAATTTGCTCTCCAATCCAAGGGTCAAGTACGAGAGTCAATATTACGTGGCTAAAAATTACATCGACCCCGTCGAAGTGACCTTCTCTTCTCCGAAGGTGAAATTGGCGTCCGCGCTTTGCCAAATCAGCCAAAAATTGGGCAGGTTGTTGAAATTCCGTTCTTCCCGCAATTGGATTTCGAAGTGCTCTCTATTTCTTCTTCCCCGCAGTTAGGCTTCAAAAATCCCAAAATTCGTATCCACGAGAAGCGGGTTTTCTTCACCTTATATTTTTATCAATTTTTAGTCAAAATCTTGTTCGTAAGAGTGGTATTTATGTCGATTTTAGGTTTGTGAACTTATCTGAGAATTGACGTAATCAGTTTTGACTCTCGTTTGCTCAAGAATTTTGAGGTACCAAAGTTGAAAGTTTCATTATGCACGTTTTACTTTGTTGCTGTAGTTTTTAGATGTTGAAAAGTAGCTTCTCTGATGTAGTTGTGTGAACCATATGCATTGCTTTTGGATTCTCAAACTTTTTGGATTGTTTTCTGCAAAATTAGGATTAAGGTTTCTATCTCTATTGCTCAACTTCATGATTCTAAAACTTAGTTGCAGGTTGGGGAAAAACATAGGTGTTATATGCACGAGCTCCACTGATTTTTGTTGAACCTTTTGTTTTGTTTTTGTGATATGATTTTGTGTATTGATTCAAGTTGAAATGATGTTTTCTGGGTTTCTTTTGTTGGTTTGGATTGGTTTACCCGCTTTTGCTATGTTTAGTGATGTTGTGCGGAATACCCGAGAAAGAACAAGCAAAAAAATAAAGCGAAAAACAAAACACCGAGAATTTACGTGGCTCACCAATTGGCTTCATCAACGGCCGACCAAGATCGGATTCCACTAGAGAGAAAATGCCAGAATTACAGATTTTCTACTCTCTACCAATCCTATCTCTTAGGGTTACAATAAAAGGATGAGGCACTATATATATAGCCCTCTCTACCTTAAACCTAACGGTTTTGGGCCCAATTTTTTTTGGTCCATACCAGAATAGAAGACAGAATACCCCGTACCAACCTGCCGAAGCGGCTAATACGTATTCAAGACATACCAACAGATAAGATGGTGGCGGGTAAACTCTGAGAAGCTTTCAGACCTTTGTTGATGAAGGGAGGGCCGAAAGAAGATGATGGGCGCAGAAGCCGATGGGCATCAAGTTGCTTAATTGAGAAGATGACCTTAAGAAGCAACAATGGTGTACTGGAAGCGAAGACCTTGCAAATGACCTTGAATCTGGGTGAGAAGATGACCTAGTACCTACAAAGACGACTAGGCCTGGCGACAGGTGAAAGTTGCAGTTAAAGTCGAAGAAAGATAACCAAAAAGTGACTAGCACTGGAGTACTAGTAGAAACAGTGAGTGGTGGCTGCAGAAAAATTAAAATACTTTTAAGGGACGGGTGCAGCTGAGAGAATAATTTTAGGTCTAGGGTCAAATTTTATCTAATATCATACTTGAATGTAAAACCCATATAGGTAGTGGTTACGTGTGTTCATATATATGTATGTATGTACATACATATATATATATATATATATATATATATCCATGTGTAACTGTTGCAATAGCTAATATACAATACTCTAAAAAGCACTAAAAAAATCTAACAATATTAACTCACATTATCTACTCTATTATTTTTTTTTGTTAGAATCTACAATGTTGAAGTTAAAAAACTACAATGATTTTTCTCTAAGTAATGGAAATGTCGTTTTCCCCAAGACTAAAGTGCGTGAAATTAGTGATATTATTTTTTTATCATTTCAAATTTGTATTAGAAAGAAATGTTCCGTCTTTTCACTTTCTTGTCCAAAATCTAGATCTAGAGTTACATAAAATAATGTTGAACTAAGGAACATAAAATCGATGATGTCGAGATTGAGAACGAAACTGAGTTTTACATCCAAATTAGGAAGAGTGACATTTTTTTCCTTTTAAATTTTTGGCAGGTGACTATGATTCTTAATGAAGCGCTTCGACTCTATCCACCTATTTCACTGCTTATTAGAGAAGCAACTCAAGACATGAAGGTTGGAAACATTAATGTTCCCTGTGGTACCCATTTTTACTTACCGGTAGCTGTTGTTCATCACGATACCGAAATTTGGGGAGCAGATGCAAACGAGTTCAACCCATTACGATTTTTGGATCCTCAAAAGCATCCAGCTGGCGCGTTCTTTCCATTTAGTTTTGGCTCAAGAATGTGCATTGCTCAAAATTTTTCAATGATGGAAGGAAAAATTATTCTCTCTACGGTTCTTAAACAATTCAGCTTTCAACTATCACCTTCTTATGTTCATTCCCCAGTCACCTTTTTAGTCATTACACCGGAACTTGGTGCCCAAATCCTGTTCAAAAAGATATGAGCTATGAAATTAAACATGTTGGTACATTCATGTGTGTTTTCTACTACTGTTTAGTATATGCTAATGACAGATGTATTTACAAGATTTTGCAATAATACTCATGTCTCTTCTAGGAGAATCAAGACACAATTTAAAGATTGTTGTGCGGAATATCGAGGAAGAACAAGCAAATAAAATAAAGCAAAAGACAAAAACACCAGAATTTAGGTGGTTCACCAATTGACTACATCCACGGCCGACCAAGATCGGATTCCACTAGAGAGAAAAGACTAGAATTACATATTTCCTACTTTCTACCAATCATATCTCTTAGGGTCACAATAAAAGGACGAGACACTATATATAGCTCTCTCCACCTTAAACCCTAACGCATTTGGGCCCAAAAACATTTTAGCCCAAAACCAGAACAGAAAACAGAATGCCAATAACAGCCCAAACAACGAGATCCCGTACCAACCTATCGAAGCGGCTAATGCGTATTCAAACCATACCAACAAAGATATTTTTAAGAAATGTATCAGATTATAGTCATTTCATTTGTAGAAAGAGTGAATGAGATGTTATTTACTTCATTAATGTATGGAGGAAATTCCTTAAAATTACAAATCAAACAAAATATTTTTAAAATAGTATATAGATAGATGATTCATAGAAATTGTAAATTACACTTAAGTAAATATAACAAGTTAAAACAAAATACCACATTCAATGTTTAAATAATTCTGCCACCAACTTGTTCCTCATGACTTTTTCTTCTTCGTTGAGAGATGCTTTACCTAAAAGATTACAAAGTAACATCATACTTGCATCTCTATCTTTTGTGGCTATAGTTGTTTCTCTCGCTTCCCTTTCACATGCCTTTTCTTCCCTTACAAGTTCCCGTTGTGCAAGCCTTTTTGCATGCATCTCCAAAATGTCAACACAAAACTATCTATGTTCTTCTAATATACTTTTCGCAATTTCCACCAGTTTTGCTCTCACCTTTGTGAGCTCCTCTAGTTTTTCATTGTGGCTGCTGATTACAATCAAATTTGGATTATGATAGATCTCCTCACAGTCCACACTTTGCATTGGCTTCACCCCTCGTTTACCCTTTGCTTTAGTATTTGTAGCTTTTGCACCCGTGGGTCTTAACAGGTATTGAGGTGTTGAGTTTGTGCCACTACTCAATGTACCTGAATTTGGAGAGGACGAATATTCTCCGGTTTTCATTCTTTGACCTCTTAGTGTTTCCAACAGTAGTGTAAATATGATTTTCTTTCGTGTTAGTGCAAATTTAATTTTTTTTGTTGTGACTGCAATAAATCATATGCGTTTTTGAAATGAAAATCTACACCTTTTTCTTCACAGTAAATGACATGTGCATCAGTTAGGACATTCTCTTTAGACTTTCCACTTTGTGACCTCCTTTGTGTTGGAACCATTGTACTTATAAGATTTCCAACCATCTTTGAAATTAATGCCCACCGAGTTTTGGAAGACTTCCAACCTCTCACCATATTTGGATTGTCGAGATATTTCCTGAAAAAACCAGCTTTTCTAGCCCAAAATGTCGGTCTCTTTTAGCATGTGCCTGTGATTTGATTTGTCAATGTGTTTGACCACACATTGATCAAAATCCTATCCTTTGAAGCTGACCAAAAAGTCATGTTTTGTTTAACATTTTTCCAAGATTTCCTGCATCAACACTTTCATCATTCCTTTTTTGGCCATCATTATTCCCTGCATCTTCCTCTATCTGGTTGTCATGCGATTCAAATTGATTGCTAGTACCCCAGACTTAGCCACTGGCCACTGGAAGTATTGCTCACACCAACATATCCCGGTCCTGTCATATTTGGCGGACCACCGTAAGAACCTTCACCGGACATCCCATATATCATGAGATCTCTCCAACTCGCAATCATATTCATACTTCGAGTTAGTACTTTATTGCGGGATGCATCATACATCATTGGTCAGCCATAAAAGTTGGGAATTTGTGGATGTTGTATATACTACATTTGTCCATCAAAATATATGTATTGGCCAGAATTTTGGTTTTATAGCTGTAATTTTTTTTAAAAATTTATTTTGTAGAGACAATAAATGTGAAACTGGATTGGTGCATTTGGGATGGGAATAGAGGCAGAATTTTGCGCTCTAGAAACTGAAGATTGTTAAATCTTCTTTTTCCCGAGTTGAGATTTTTTTCTTTGCATATTTGAAAAGATAAAAATATATATTTAAAAACTAATATTAAATATAAAAAAGATAGATACTTCAAACTATAGAAAATAGGAAAAAGTAATGGGCAAATATATTAAATGATATAAGTGAGTAAACATCTAAAAAATATGTATAGTATTTATAGAATAATTTGTACTCTTCATTTAAAAAAATGTATTCTGTCAACAAATAAAATTTTAACATTATTGTGTCACTACTTTTTCTTACTTTTTTTTCTTTGACTTTTTAAAATCAGAATTAAATGAAGGACATTGAATGTGTTCTAGTCAATTTCTTTACCTTCCAAACCAATAAAAGGGGAAGAAATGTTGCAAACACCACCCATTATCCCACTTACCTAGGAGGTTGCAAACCAAATATTGAAACCACAAAATTAAAGATGGAAAACGTTACAAACCAGCTTCTCCCTTTTAAAATTAAGTTTCACCACTTATTTTTCCACTTCCATTAATTTTGTTGCTAAAATGAAAGTTCACATGGTCATGATTGCAGAATGATAAAAGTTAATATGTTGGTTTAACGTTTGGCGTGTCAAGCCCAATTTGGGCTTTCATTTTTTGAAAAAGGGCCCACTCCATTGTGGGTGCTCTAAGCAGAGCATATAGTTTTTTTTTTAACAACAAAAGAAAAGAAAATGATTTAGACTACCCTACGCATTCAAAGGGCTTGAGCATAATAAACGAGTGGTTTAAATGCGTGCAAACACTATTACAAAATATGGGTGTCAACAGCGGTTAAAGTGACCTTAGAACGGTGATTTTGACAAGACATTCCTGGCATTGCCGTTGCTCTTCATACTCTGCCTTGTTATAGTAAATACCATGGCACTGATACCGTTGTGGTTCTTGTTTTTAATGTCGTCCAATTATTTGATTCCCAAAGCTTCATCCTTTCGGAAATTAATTCAGCAGGAGGGGTACAGAGATCGGTACGGTAATTAGCTAGTTGGTGTGATTCTAAATGTAGTAGTTGTGATATATAAACTTAGGTTGGTGTTATTTTTTAAAATTATTTTCTTGTCGATCTGATGATAGTTACGATTTCAGTTCTTCTGTTGGAAATTGCAGTGATTTTTCAATTTTACGAATTAGAAGTTGTCCAGAGCGACGTGGCTATAAGTACACATTTGTATCGAAACTAAAACAAAAAAAATGAAGAACAATATCTATAGGAACAACTAGTGATAAGAACTTATGATAAAATTCATAGTATTGAATACATATTCAACGACATAACATGAGTATCGTAAATAATAATAAAAAAGATGTTATAGAAGTACATTGTAAGGGCCACTGCATGATAGTCATCCTCCAACTTTATGTCAAGAATTTTATATTTTTCCCTAAACTTCAAAGCGGGATTGGAGCGACCAACTAGTGTCACCATCACCTTGTACACTAGGTTTCCAAGCATACATAGACAACAAACAAGGAGATTCTTAAAGTTAGTCGACTTCACTATGTCGCAAATAGATGGGTGTTTTACATTTGCCCCAATGAAAATTTACCCCACATTCCATTTCTTGTCCTAATAACCTCGTTGTGCCCAATGAAAACTTGGTTTCGATCTATCTTGTATTCCCTTGTTGGTTTTTATTTGTAATTGCATCCTTGTATGGAATGAATTCCATCTATGCAAACCCAAAAAAAAAGAAGCAAGCTACTACTTTTAACAATGAAAACGAGCAAGAACGACGGTCTGGGGTTTACTGCAAAATCTTAAAATTTTCAGATAAGTTGTAACATAGAGCTGATATGGCAAAGTAGATTAGCGACTATAGAAGCTTTATTATCATAGATAGCTACATTTAATTACCAGTGTTCATCAAAATCATACCGGAAATAACTGCTTCTTCAGATACAAAACCTAAAGAATTGAGAAATTATCTTCGAAAATATTTTACATGTCCTCCCACCATGATGAATCCATGTAATAGAATTAGTGGTTCAGTGTGGAGAAGGAAAATTGTAATAGGGAAGAACAATTGTTTAGATAGAGAGGGAGGGAGGGTTATATTTTTGGAGGTTACACAGTATTCCTCCGCCGTTCATCGACCATCGACTGAAAGTACACTACTTGTTTTGATATAGGTGGTGTGTTCGGTGTGTAGGTGATGTAAAAGTAATTACTCAATATAAAAAGAACATGTTGTAACTCCGATATCTGAACTGATCGTTACCTAGTGTAGTGATTTGTGGGCCATATTTTCTGATTATATATTGGAATATTGTCAGCCATTTTATATTGAATTATGGTCGCAACAGCTGAAATCATATTGGATAGGATTTGACATAAGTCTTGGCCACTTCCGAGGCTGGCGCTTGGTTCAAGAGAAAGGCTGACAACGTAATTATTCATTTTTCTTTGATAACATATTAGGCATTCTAAGTTATGAAATTGGAAACATGTAAGATTACAAACTTTTGATCTCGCCAAACCTTTCAAATTAAAACATGTGCTGAATGGAATAATTTATTTTAAAAAAGGAATTCGTTAGGGCTTCCGAATCGGAACATTCGTCACACATGACCACACGAGATAGAATATTATACTTCCGATAGCAGAACCCTAATCAAAAATATTGCACTCACAAACATGTCACTATTTTTGCATCCAAATACGATAATGTAACAAAAATATAATGAGAAACAAACTAGAATTTACATAATTATTTCCAAAAAGTCTACACGATTACAACATTACAAAGAGGTTGCAACTCGGGAAGATTGAAATAATCACAAATTAGAGAAATTTCTATTTTGCATTGACGGGAAGGATACTCAGTGTGCTCAAATTCTTCATTGCAACCGACTCTTCTGATATGGTGATTTGCAGCAATACAAAAGATTGGAAATTAAACGATTGACGATCATTTTTATTCCAAAACCAAATCCCCCTCACATTTTTAGAAACCAATGTTGACAATCTGTGACCTTCAAGGGATCGACTCCTAAATTCTTTAGTTGCATCAAACTACTCCATCCTGACCGCATTTTTTCACTTTCCATAAATATTTTAAATACCGTCGACGCGTTATAATCTCCTAGATGTCCTAAACTATGATCTTTTTATAGAGATTGAAAATCATTTGTTGGCTCACTAAGAAAATCCTCTTAAAAACATATAAATATACAAGAATAAGTTACCAAAAAATATTCATGCACTAAATCTAACATATGCAAACTCACCACTCATTTCATGTACAATGCTTCCGGAATTTCGGCCTCAACGTATTCCTTGATGAAGTTTTTGAATCTATTGTTTGGAGGCCATATAGAAAGCATAACACCTTCCAACGACACTAGTTTATACATGATGGTGTGTTTGGAAAGATCATTAAACCTATTGAAACTACATTGTACGAACACAACACAAGTGACCAACACTCGAACCTTTATTTCACTCATGTAGGGGAAAAGATATTGGTATTAACATGAACAAAAGTATATTGTAGTTTTGCCCTCCGGAGGTTGAGCAATGAACTGGCCACAACTCGGCCGCGGATAGAAGCAATAATCTCATTCGGTATATTTTGGACTCTTGTCTCCATAATTAGTTTTGTCGGTGTAAAATTTTGGATGAAGATGATGGTAAACCAAGTTGAATGATTTGTTTGTGAAGTTTGGTTTAAAATGACAGTTAAAAGGAATATTTATAAGTAATAATGAATGGTAATGATGATTCAAAGGGAGTTGTTACAAATTCCACCTAGGAAAATGAAACGCGCCCATTGGGAACCATTTCCATGGCTGCACGCTAGGTGTTAATGTGCACGTAACCTATTTTTCAAAATTTGATACAAATTCTAGGTCTGTGACTCGAGTTGGATAGAATATCCAATTTAGTAAAAGTTTATTAGGATGGCGGTTAAAGTTAACCCCCCGTGTTTCTTAACAATAGATGGCGGTTTAATTTCAAACGTCATAAATTGTACATGATTAGATGATGGTTAAAGACAAACTGCCGTCCAATGTAATTCCATAGCATCCAGTGACTGGCCTTTCTCTTGACCCCATGTCCGATATCTAAAGATATGAAGGAAGATGGTTTCGATCAAGAAATTCAAAGACGCCGCACAACTGCACTGTTAATGGCCAAAATTGTAATAGTGAAACCATGTGACCTTGACGCAATAATCATATTCCCTCCGTACCACGAGAAATGGCATATTTTTTATTTTCCTCCATCCCACCTGAAATGGCATACTTTGAAATTTATTCAAAATGGAAAAGAATGTATTGTTAAATTTTCACATTGTCCTCTTTAAGTTTAGCAACTTTGAGATTGGATCCACCATTTTCCCAAAATAATTCTACTTTTCTATAATTATTCTCTACCATATCAGCTCTCTTAAATAATTGGTCCAGAAGCAAATGTGCATTTTTTTATAGGATGGAGGGAGTATAAAAACTGAAAAAAGAAAATATGAATTTGAAATGCTAAAGGACAATTTTTATACTATAGGTTCCCTTTCCTGTTTCGAACTATCTGGGCCCCTTGAAGTTACCTATGTTTCTCACAAGTGGGTTTTCAACTTAGCAAGATTCGCTTTATTAATATTTTTCTTTTTCCGTACTTTCATTTATTTTTTCCAATGAAAACCCTCCTAGGAATTTCATTATCACAAGTACATTATCAATAAAATACAAACAAAGAACAATAAATCATGAGTACCACTAATTCCCCTCCCCACACACTTAAAGCATACAATGTTTTCAATGCACAAAAACTATAAAGAAAAAGTGGAATGGAAAGGGGAAAGGGATGTTCACAAAGAGGACATCGCACCAAAAGCATACTTAAGAACACACTACCAAATCCTACTCCAACCCACAATTACACTACCACAAGCAACATGCACTCTATCCACTACCTTGATCAATAAAATTCGATCACAATCACTATCATACACAACAATCCAAACTACACCGTAAAAATCCTCAAAAATACAAAAACAAAATTGTTGTGTGAGAAGTGTTTAGATTTGGTAGGGGAAGTATTTGAGTAGTTGAGATGGATGGATTGGTGGCAGAAGGTGGTGGAGTGATAAATATGGAGTTGGAGGAAAATAAATTTGTTTTTTTTCTACAGACTTCGTGGACCGTGGAGAGTCTTGTGTTCCGGGGAATAATCAGCCCAAGTGCCTTTCTTAGCACCGCAGACTGTGAGGAAACTCTTGGTCCGTGACCCGGGGCATATATCAGCCACCTCTGCTTTTTGAGCATCACGGACCGCTTGGATTCTTGAGGACTGTGAGTTGGGGCTTCTTTGAGATACAACCCTAGCATAATATCGTTCAAAACAAAATTCTAAATACACCAAAAATTATTCCAAATGCATTGTTCCAACGAAATAACCAACATAACATTAACGAAAGAACCAATGTATATTTAGTGTCGTAGACACGACATATTCTCACAAAAACTTTACAAAAAAATACTTCTTACTGGGTCACCGGAATTACCATCCTTGATTCCTCCCAAACCAGCCTTCTCATGACGAGGCCACCGATATTACCTAAGCTTGAACCTTACCTTTTGTGCCATGAAGAATACTTATGAACCTTGCCTCAGAATGGGATGTTTTGGGATCAATTTCGATCGTGGGAGAGTGAAAAGAAAATTAGAACTTTCGTTTGACTCTTCCACCAACCCCTGCAAGTTTGTGCTATAAGCATATGCATGTTTAAAATCATTCAGTTCATGCACACTTGAGACTAGCAAAGAATTCTTACAATCTTTCATTTCATTTTCAATAACATCAACAACATGGACATGTTTTTTCACATTAGGAGGTTTCTTAGATTCATATACGTTGTATCCCACCTTATCTCCTTCAAATTCTAAAGTGAGAGAACTGTTATTGACATCTATCTAAGTTTAAGTTGTTTCCAGAAAACGGTCTCCCTAGAAAACTAGAGAAATATCTTAATTAAGCGACATATCTAGAAAATATAAATCTACATGGAAAACCAATCTATATACCTTAACAAACACATCATATACTAGGACTCTCAATAGGTTGTTCTACTAGAGATGCTAGTGGATCAACAAGTGATAAGGTAGGCTAGCTTATAGCTCGATAGGTTATTATGTAATGAATGTTATGATGAATTTTTTAATGAAAATAAGTTGTTCAATAGCTTATTTCTAAGAAGTGGGCGTTAACGAGTTTTTATGTGTTATAGGCAAAATTGTTTTCCAGGAAGAGTTCTATGTCAGGTTTTTTAGCGCGGTATGTGCGGTGTTTTGGCAATGTTAGTGAGCTGGTTGCACCATTAGGCTAGGAGTGTATCTATATGGCGGTTGGGTTTGTTCTCAATTCTTTAAAGAAGGTGATAAAAAAGAAAAGTAGTATTGGGGATAAGTGGTTCGTTGGAGAAAAATTGATTTTTATAGTGTTCGACTATGGATCATCCGACTGTGGTCAACACAGAGGTTTGGATCGTGATAATGAGTTGCCTAAGGGTACGTTTGAAGGTGACCTCAAGAAGGCTGGAAGGTTATTTTCTTGATATATTGAGGTTGTCTATGTCTACCTTAAGAATTTGAGTATTTCATGGGAAATGAAGGAATGAGCTATTGATTTGGGAAATCAAGGAATGGGCTATGGATTTGGGAAGCTGATTGAGGGCACTGTTTCTAAGATTTATAGATTTTAAGCTGGGTAGAAGGCCAAATTGGAACTAAAAGTAGAATCGTTGGATGAGTATGATGCCCATACTTTTGAGCATGATTTCAATTTTCAGAAGTTGAAGATGGAGTTAATGGATGTTATGTTGCAGGAAAATGAGTAGCAAAGGTTTCTAGTGGAGAAAATGCACGAGGTAGATCAGCTGACGACCATTATTTCGAAGAAAGTTGAACGTCAAGATCATTTGTTTGAAAGAAAAAGGAATTGAAAGCTTAGCATTGCCGTTTGTGTGCAGTGGCTCAAGAGTGGAGAAATCGTTATGATGAAATGCGTGAATATGCAGCGCATCCGTTGACTAAATTTGAGAGCCTAGAAAGGATGATCGAATGTTGGTAAGTTTGATGTTCCTAAATGGAAGAGAGATGCCGAATGCTCGTGTCGTTACTGGAAGAGCAATACAAACTGAATGCATATCTTTGTGGAGATATTGCTAAATCTCCATCTGCAAAACCTAGAGGGTCTGATGAAGGTGCAATAGTGCATGCCCGTCAATTAGATTAGCAAACAGAGGGGTTAAAGCGAGACCTAGAAACTTACACATACTTTGAATACTTGTGTTGTATGCAGCTAGGTCATTCAGATTGTGGCCCGATTACCAATCATAAGTCGTATTATGTGAAGCATATGAGGTATGTGGAAGATGACGGCAACACACGCGACGGGGTGTATTTGCACATGTGATGGAAATTAGAAGAAATCCTTGAGAATGAGGATAATCGTGGGAAGGCTTTGGTATCTCAATTACCTTGTTGATGTTAGGATTGTGAGTGATCTTAAGACCCAGTTGTAAGTGTCATTAAGATTTCGTAATTACTGGATAGTTTGGGACGTAAACCTCAAGCATGATATTTCATTAAATATGTTTCTAATGAGTTTTTTATTGATAAATTTTTTCGTTGTGGAGTAATGGTTTAATTTTTTTTGGGTTATGGAGAGGAATTTTCAGCCTCTAATGTGACAATTAATGGTTTGTTATTAAGTGTAAAGGGGTGAAGCGAAAGAACTGTTATGGGTTATTATCCTGTTTAAGAGGGAGATGTACTATGGGTATTGTGGTCCACGCAGGCATGGTATTTTCAGATTCTTTCTGTTGGGATGTGTAGATAATTAGGGCGTTATGTTTTCAAGGATGAATAAGTGTTTAGTCAGTTATCGAACAATAGGGGACACCACCTTTCGAATATTTTAATAAAAACAGTTTTGTTTTCCTATTATGGCTTTCTTCTATAAAAGGTGTTGTAGCTAGGGGTTTTTTAGTTGTAGTTTTTGTTTTCTTAGAAGTATTGTTGAAAGTGTACTGTATGTGTTTTGTCTTTGTGTTTAAGTTCATGTGAGTAACTGTAAGTTGTAATTTTTCCTATAGAGTTTGTGGTTTGGGATGTTGGTAATGTTCCAATTTTAGGTTGGAGATCCCACAATTTATGTGATAATTTGATTCACATGCTTGTGTTGAGAAATTTACTCTGGTTGTTAGGGATGCACGTTTGGCTTATGTCCCTTTTGGGCTATTCTATAAATATTAGTGTTTTATGTAAATATTTGTCTTTTCAGTGTTTTTATGTTTTCATAAGTTTCATTAACTGATGTGTGTTATGGTTTTATAGATTGGGGGATATTTCAGAGTACGGAGGATCTTTCAGAGTAAGCATAGTTTCTGGAATCAGCATAGAGAGTATAGACTCTCCGAGTTCCAAAAAGACCCCGGGGGTGGCCATGGAAGAAATCTCTAACGCTAAAGTCAGTATTGTATTTCTATCAGTATTTCTTTAGTCAAAAGTCACTTTCCTAGTTTATTAAACCTTGTAATAATTTATAAATTTGGATTGAGTGATCACGGCTCGCGAATTGTGCTCACCATCCTAGATTGTTACCTAACAAGAGGTGTTTACTGTTAGCGGTGCTTCTCAGCTATTCTTGGGATCGATTGCTTTCGAGCGCGGCGTCATGCGTGCTCAGCGAATCTGTCTGTTCTTGTGAGGTGACTATTCTAATTCTAAACTGTGCTTGATTAGGACTGGGTAAATTATGTATATACCACACGTACTCTCAGTCATACCTTTACACTTATTTGCATTCATTAAGCCAACTAAAAGTGTTATTAATAAGTTACATATTCTATTTTCTAAGTTTTTCGGGGAAAATGAATTGTGATCATAGAAACATTGAGATCTTGGACTCCATTTTTTTATCCAGTATAAGATCTCAATTTTTGAAACATGGAGATCTTGGACTCCATTTTAAGAACATCTCCATGTTTCCATGAAAATTTTAAACCGAAACACTTTGAATTTTTAAAAACATTTCTGCTTAATTTTTTTAAAAAGAAGATCTTAGTTTCCACTTGGAGGCTGTTAAATAATATACTACTGATTTATGACCTATTGGAAGACTTCAGTTTTAATATGCAGATGTGTAAACGACAAGAGCGGTGGAGGATGTTAAACTTTTTGGTTTGCTACCACCAATTAAAAAAGTTGTAAAATTGAAAATTGGGGAAAGTTCAAACAACACTGAAGTTAGAGAAAGGGTAACGATTATCATGGGAAGAGAGTATATATTCTGTAGAGGAGAAGAAATGGATGAAGTTGTTGGAGGAAAAACCACCTTATGGCGTATTTGGGTAAGCGGAACATCAGAGGGTTGAATAATAATAGTAAACATGGTGTAGTTAGAAACTTCTGTTTTCATAACAAAGTTGGGCTACTTTGTCTGCTAGAAATTAAAATAGAAAAACAAGTAGAGGTCTGGAAAAGTTTCGGACTTAGGTGGGAGCTGGAAATTAATAGTGATATTGTGGCTGGTGGAAGAATATGAATCTTATGTAGAGCTAATTTTTTTTATGTTACTATATTATGCAAGGGAGATCAATGGGTAAACATGGAAGTGCATGTGAAGGATACAAAGACACTTGTTATTGCACAACATTGTATGGTCATAACTTTGGACAGAAAAGAGAACTTATGGCAATTTTTGAAAGGGTTGAGGAAGAGAGATAAGCCATGGTTTTTCTTCAGACACTGGTTTTTCTTCATCTTTTCATATTTTTGCAATTCTTCCATAAATTCTTGTAGATTTGTAATGGGTTTTCATTATCTAGGCTAGATTTCATCTTGGGAGCAATTGGTATCTAGCATGATATTGTGAGACTTGATTTATTCTACTTTGTTCCATTGATTATCAATTATATTTATGCTTTATTGTGTAATTAATGAATGATTTAGACTAGCATGATCAACTAGTTGGTGATTGTGAATTGATTGTTTGCTAGGTTTTTGGTCAAACCCGGAAGACTTTCTCATTTTGTCGAGGTGATTATTTTTTATTTACGTTAGGTTGTAATTAGGGGTGAAAATGAATTATAATTGTTTATTGATGAAATTTCTTAGATTTAGGATGAATTTGAATAGGTTTTCCTAGTTATTGATGTGGCTCACTAATAACGTCTAGCATGAAGGCCGATTCTCGTAGTCGTTATTAGTAGATATACTTGTGCTATCTATTTGTTTCTCACTTCTAGAACATTATGGTAGTTTTGTTGGGTCTCCATTTTTATTGTCGTTCTCGGGGAAATCTATGATGTCGATAGCTAGAGTGGCCCTGGGGAAAGAGTTATTGTGTGGCGCTGATTGCCCATTCTAACTATAACCGAGGAGAGGTGATAAATGTCTTCACTCGAAAGGTGTTGAAAAGTTCTCCATAATATGTGGTTAATGCATAAAAATAGGATAATTAGTCAATGATCAAAGGATAACTAGAAATGTAAACTAATTGCGCCCAACACTCGCTGTCATATTAGTTACATCTTTCGTGCTAGTTATGATCGTATTTACATTGTTTGTTCTAATTATTTCTAATCTATCTCTTTAAGTAGTCGTAGTGTTTTCTAAACTCAACCCCCCCCCCCAATTGTTTGTTACCACACACTTAGGGTGGCATCTCTGTGTGCTTTTAACTACGTTAAACACTTAATTGAATCCCTTTTCTCTGTGGACGACCCCGACTTGCCACTAGCCACTCTCTAGTAGTTAGCTACAATTAGGGCCTACAAATACTATCTTTGAGAGGCATGATGACGGACTCCCAAATATTAGCTCTGATGCAGGGTAAAAGGCGTATTTTATTGAGTGTTACTATAGTTCTTTGTGTTTTGCTTTTATCTTTGTTTGTTCATGTTTGTTCAAAATTTGTACTTGTTTTGTGTTGTAGTTTTTGGAAGGATATATTGCCTTTGTTCTTGGTTTATTGTACGTGCTTGTTCCAAGAACCGAGAACATTTGCACTACGACCCCAAATTCTTTGTACTTTTTTTATTTTCTTTTGTTCGAAGTATGTATTGCTTCAGTTCTTGGTGTACTTCTACCGAGAATCCTTGTACTAATATTCTGAATTTTTTATTTAATTAAATGGAATATCTCACATTGAGGGAACTTATGATGAGAAAAGAGGCTCAATAAGCAAGATTTTTTTAGATTTATCATTCCGACCATCCTACGGAGTGTTGCTATTCGTCGAGAGAGGAGCACTACAGGAGAAAGGAACCCTTTGTTTTCGAAACCAACGGTATCATGAGGAGTGCTATGAAGAGGTTGGAGTCGTTGGTTTGCAAGGTCAATGAGCTCAAGAATGGTATCCATCTTGTGATTCTTACAATTCAGAATAGAGTGGTAATCTGGATTCGTGGTATGGGAATGCACTGGAAAACCAACATTATGAGCAATATGATCGGCGTTCATCACCTTATGTCATGTCTCAAAACCATGCTCGAGGAAGAGGTTCAAGCTCAAACGAGGAACTCATGCAAGAAATATTGAATGTGGTCCAAGATTTGGAGGCTCGCACTTCCTCAAGATTAAAAAACTTAGAAGACTGAACCATCTCTAGATTTAAGAACTTGGAGACCCAAATTAGCTAATTTGCATCTTCGGTGAGCCGTTTGGAAGCTAGATATTTCGGACAGCTTCCATCACACAACCAGAGGTGAGCCTAGAGATAAGTACAAATCCTTCTGCCTTGATGGCCGAGGTGGTGAAGGAAGTTGAAGATGAGGTCCAAGGGGATGACGAGTTGGTTGTTGAAGATAAAGAAGTTGAACAGCGAGTGATTGTCCTATATTCATTATTCTTGCCATCATCGCTCCCACCTCCACCAATTGAACCAACTCTACCATTTTTGAATTCTTGAAGGAGATAATAGGGAAGCCAAATGATTATGCCAAGCTCTCAACCACTCATCTCCGTTAAGACAAACTCCACCTCCATAAAATTCTTTCCTTAAAGGATTTCTACCCCCACCTCTCTATTTTTGGAACCTCATGGTGGACGGATTCAAACTTTCAACATATGAATAACATTAGGTTTATGCCGACGACCTTAAATATACGGATCTTCTCGGGAGGCAACCCGAGTTTTAAATTGTTTTAGTAGATTTTTATTTTAATTTTTATAACAAATTCCCTCACCATTATCCTCACACTCTTACCCCAAAACCACAAAAATACCACCACCAAAACCACCATCTGTGAGTACTACTAGTTGTTGCCTTTTGTGAGTGTTTATCAAAACTTACATAGTTGTGGATTTGTAGTGGATTGGTTGAAGTTGCATATTGGGAAGAGTTCCAGAACATGGAGGAGAGAACATTCATTGAGAAGTGAGCATTGCGACTACCGGGAAGGACATTCAAGGTCCTAGTTGTGAGGTTTTTCCCCTTATTTCTTTATCTTGTCCTTTTTCACATTGAGGACAATGTGTGTTTAAAGTGGAGGGGAGAGAAATATATCCCATTGTATTGTATTATAGTATGCATATGTTCTCTACTTTGATTTGTTTTGTTTTAAAAAAAAGATCCCACTAAGTTGAAAACCTAAGAGGGCGACCTATTAAAATATGAGAGGCCAAATGGTGGGGAAAAAGGTGAGGGTGAGCATTTAAAAAGAAAAAAAAGTGTGAAATTCGGATGAAAACTTGAGAGGGCTCCAAGGCAAAATGAGAGAAAGTGAGAGAAATTGAAACATTCTATACTTCTCTTAGTTTTTCTATTTGGTAGCTTCTTTGGTAGAGTAAGCTAGGTTTACACTTGTATTTTGTACCTCACCTTTGATTTGTATGATGTTTGTCTAGATTATCTTAGACTTTGGGATGTGAGAGTGTGAGATATTCTTATGTCTTGTGGGCTAGGGTAGTCTTGGAATAAAATGTTGGGTGTTTTGAGAAAACCTTTGCATGCTAGTTTATGCTTAACTCTTTGCTTGTTCTTGTTTACTCGAGAACGGGTAAAGGTTTAAGTGTGGTGAATTTGATGAGAAGTCAAATAATGCCATTAATTATTATCCTGAATTTTAGTTCTATATTTGTTTTCTAAATGATGTTTATATATACGATGTTGGTATTATTAATGCCATTAATTATGTTTTAATTTTTTTAGAGTGTGGTACTCCTGTTAGAAAATCAGATAAGATTCGTGGCATGTCGACTCCTACACTCAATAAAAGTATTTTTTTAATCTGTATAATTTTGTTGCCATGTTTTTTTGTTAAAGTTTTGTTTATCCCTCAGTCCCAAGTCCAAGAAAGGCGAAAAAGGAAGAAAGTAGCTGAGGTTTCTGTTCCAGCATCTACTAATGTTTGTGATGTTCCAACTTCAGTCCCTGATGCGCCTATGACAAAAAAAACATGGAAGAGGTGTTTTAAGCAAGCTTGTGTGAAAGGAGTGAAACTTGTGACTGGAAAGGCCAAAGTCATGGCTGAGTGTGACTGTGATTCTGAGGGCAAAGGTATTATTTATATTTTAATTCTGTGTTTTTATTATATGATTGTTAATTGATTTGATACTACATGTTTTAAAAATTGTTTGACATTTCATGTATTTTAGAAGATGGTGCCAGCAATGTTCGTGCCACACATGTTCCATCTGCTTCAGTTAACAAGGCAATTGGTAATATTTCAACTTCTGATTTTCTTTTCAATCTATGTTTTATTAATTTACCTTTACCTTTTTTAATATGGTTTGATGTTTCATCTATTTCAGATAAGGGTGTTACTCAAGTCCCGACTGAGTTTTCATTTTTTATTATTTGTTTACTTTATGTTTAGTAATCTAGCTTTAATGTTTTATCTAATTTAGATAAGGTGGTTAGTCAAAGGTTCCCCTAAATATTTTGCTAAAAAGGTTAAAATAGTTTTTTATTTTAATACTTCTTTCTGAGTTTTGGTGTTTTATATTTCTGCTACTTCCTGTTTAGTAATATGGCTTTGATGTCTTATCTAATTTAGATAGGGTGGTTAGCCTGGTCCCAAATGTACAGATTGGAAAATCTGTCAAAAAAGGTAATAGTATTTTTTATTGGAATACTTAGTTTTTTGATTTGATGTTTAATTATTTTGTTGCACCCTATTTAATAACATGCTATGAAGTTTCTTTTAATGTAGTTGAGGATGCTAGAAAAGTTTCTGTTCAAATTGAGAAATCTTCTAATGCAGATGGTAAATTTTCCACTTTGAATTATTGTGTTTTTGATTTGATGTGTTCCTGATTTGCTATTACTTGTTTTGTAATCTTATTCTCTTGCCTTTTGGTTTAATATGGTTGTAGGTGTTGCTGCTGCCACCCAAACTGAAAATGTTTCTCCAGTTTCCAATAAACATTATTCAAAGCTTCGTTTTAAATCTACGTTAACTGATGTTGGTGTTGCTAATCTTCTATCTGGTATATTTTTTAAACCCTCATATTTTAAATTACCAACTCTTTAATAGTATCATGTTACAACATTATTTATCTGTTGATTTATTCTTTCTATTTTGCAGAAGAGATAATCATTATTGCCCCCTCTTAATCTCAATCAGTTACGCCTGTGATTGAAAATACTATTAGACTATTACGGATGGTGAAAAAATGAGACAACTAACGAGGGGTCTGAAAATGAAGAGAGCTCAGAATCTGAACACAACTAAGACAGTTACGCTGAAAATGAAGATAATGTTGAGGAAGATGGAGAGGCTAGTAAAGATGAAGAAAATTGTGATGAAGGTGAAGAATCTGAGAATGAGGAAGATTTTGTAAAAGTTGATGAGGGGTCACAACCTGATGATGATAAGGAGAAGGCTGATGAAGACAGTGATAAAAAATTAGAGAGTGATGAGAAGGATATTGATGCATCAATATGTCTGCTGATGCAAACGAAGAGTCCGAGGATTCTGGAGAACAATCTGATTGTTCATTGGATTCTGATGAAGAAGTTGAGGATGTTGCTAAGGAGTTTAATGGTGAGTCGGATTCTGATGATGAAGGTGTGAAATTTGTTGTCACCGGTAAAATAACTTATGTTGAAAAAGGTAAAAGTGTTCTTTGTCAGCGGTTTAGAGAGGAGGTTAGAAGACTTGTGAAATCCAAAGTTCCTAAGGGCGTCAATGATGGATCAAGGTATTTTTGTGAACATTATTACAGTTTTAAAATATGTTTTTGACTTTTTTATTGTTACTTATTCCTCTTTTTTTTTGCAGCTCGAAGAAGGGCTACTCTACAAAGTGTAGCCCTAGTAAAATTTTTAAGCTTGTGAAGTCATTGACTGCTCAGCAGATCAGGTCAGTTACTGAGATAGGTGTTGAAGGCTTACTGAAGATTAATTTTGTTTTTTTGCCGAAAAATGTTCAGTTTCTGGTCTCAAACTTCAATCCCATTAGTCGCTTGCAACTTATAGGTAGTGATAAGTTTTACATAACTAAAGATGATGTCTATGATGCTTTGTGCTTGCCTACAAGTGACAATAAGGTTTTAGAAGTTAGTAATTCTGGGAAGGGGCTGAATAGGGACATGGAGTTGAGGGGAAATGGAAGACGGAACTAGGGACTGATAAACATGACAATATTCCATGTGATAGGATGCTGGGAAAGATTTCTTGGTTAACTGATGGAGGTGATGAGTTTTAGAACTATTTTTTATGTATGTTCAGTGTAATTTCCTTAGTCTTACATCTAGGTGTACTGTTGATTTTAAACTGTTGAGGGTTGTGGAGAATGTGTGTGAGACCAGGAACCAGGATTGGTGTGGTTTTCTCTTGAATTTTTTTTGTGATGCTGTAGAGAGGTATAAAAATGGGTCGTTTGATGCTGTAAATGGTTGTGTGGTTGTTTCTTTGATCTACAATGTGTACATATTTCCCTTTCAAGGAATCCCAGAGTCTACTGCTCTCCCCTTAGTCCATCATTTTAATGGTAAAAAAATGAAGGTTAAGTGTAAGTCCATTGGCAGTGCTGGTTTTAATGCTTGCTTGATGAGCGGAAATGGGTTTCCTTTGACTACCATGGGAAAACTGAAGTGTGTAGGATCGTGACCAGGTCCTAGCACGACTAGGAGTATCTCTCACTATATAGTCTTGGAGATTCATGAATATTTACCTTCTGATATGAAGATTCTTGCCAAACGCCTTCTGAAAGTGTTTTATTTATATTATGTTCATTGCTTCTTGTACGATGGTTCAATTTATGAGTAATAATTTTGTTTTTTTCCTTGTAAAACGATGTTGAGTCCTCGATGAGGTTCACTAAGAACATTGAAATTGTTACAAGATCGTATGTTGCTGAAATGAAGAAGCTAGGTGAAAAGGCTCCGGTTCCTTCCAAAGAAGTAGTTCCTCCTATTCCTGTGTGTTCAGAGGACTTATTTTTTTTGGCAATGGTTTGTTTGATCAGATTGATGAAATCAAGAGAAAAAAATCAATGAAGAAGTACTCTCCTGAAGTTCTAGCATTTAAGACAGAACCTGGACCTTCTTTTGCCCTTGGCCTTAATAGTTTGGATGACATAGCATTTACAGGATCTTCATCTACTCTACTTGAGAAGGCTAAACCTATTCAGAAGAAGGGGGGACATGCAGGAAAGTCATCAAAGGGGCCAAAGAGGAATTAGAAGTTTTTATTTCTGATGTGATGAACTTGTATTTCTAGATGATGATTTTAGTGCTGTCAGTTGATGTTTTATGCATTATTGGTTTTGGATGTTTTAGCAAGTGTTGTTGCTTTTGGATATAGATTTTTAGGTGGTTTTAAAAATTATGCTTAGAAGTTGACATTTGGTTTTGAATTCTGGTTGCAAGTTGACCTTTTAAAGTAATGCAATGATAATTTAAGAACAATTTTTGATGTTTTAGGTTATTGATGATAATGTCTATTTTCTATGTTTTAAATCTCGTTAGTCTATTTGTAGAGTTTTTTTCATCAATGCTTATATATGAAACACTAGGTTTTAAAATTAAAACATAGCATATTTAGCAGTTGTTGAGTGTATCGGTACAAAATATTCCATTTTATAGTTGTAACTTGAGTATTCTGAATGTAAAATCCCAATTGTAAATTATAACATCATATTACAGCAAAATAGATTTCAATACTTAAACAAAAATATTATAGATCTTCATAGCCAATGTTGAAACTTTTCTCCATTTTACTGGACATCAGTTGTTTTCATTCTGTTTTGAAGTCTTTGAAAAGTTTAAGAGTGTATATCTCCCCAACTTGCTTCAACAATCCGGGCCCTTCCACTGCAGCTCTTGGTTTTCCTATTGATCTGTTATATTCCTCACTTGTCTCTGTGCTTCTCCAACTTTTGACCGTTTTTCCAAATTTCACAGAAAAACGGTGTCAAGTTGGTTGTTTTTGAAGCATTGAAGTTGATTGCTTTGTTTGTACTTTCACTGTGATGTGATGACAAAGTTCCAGATGAGAAGAAAACCTTGCTTAATGTTGTACATCATTTATCTTGGAGTTCGTACAAGCATTTGAACCAATCTTTGTCTTGCAGATGGTAGGTTTCTATCATGGAATTTCAGCATCTTTCAAATTCTTCTTCATTTGTACACCCTTTCAAATAGTGGTCGAATTTCATTCCAAATTCTTCATCACTCATTACTCTACTATAGTGACTAATGGCGTTTTGTTTCAAGTGCCACAAACAAAGTCAATGTTTTGTGTGTTTTGAATACCTATGAAACAAAAATTTCAGTAAATGCATCATCACCCAGTTTATTAAAAAGATCATATACTGCTAATGGAACATCAATCCTAAATGTAGGTTGCTCATGTTGCAGTTTCAAAACCAAGAGAAATTGTACGTATGCCCATGATGATTTAGAACATCAAATTATTGACTGAATAAAAATTATTTAGAACATCAACTGAATAACCTAACATGTTAGACCTTTTTAATGAAACATCAACTGAATAATATAACAGGTTAGACATTGGTCCTAAAATATCAACCAACGAAAGACTTAAAACATCAACACTAATATATACCTTGTCAAACACAGAACTTGAAATATCAATCATCAAACTTAATATAGAAACTCTTTAATTGCCTTTGACATAGCCAAATCCTAGTCAGTGAATATAGTCACTGGTTCTTTTCCCCAACAGTGATTTTTTGAATATCTCCAGTAGCAATATGAAAGTTTTAGCCTTTTCATCTCCAATAAAAGCACAACAAAATATTGCATTGTTCCAGTGATTCTTTATCCCGACAATTGAAGTACAAATGAGATTATACTTGTTTGTACGGTAAGTAGTGTAAAAAATCACAACATCACCATAGAGCATGTAATCTTCTTTCATCATCGAGTCTCTCGAAAAGAGTGCAGCCAGTTTCCCTTCATCATCCAGCTTGACTTTGAAAAAGTAGTCTTCCTCGGTTGCAGCAATCTGATAAAGTTCATCTATGACATTCTAAGATACCCCCTTATATAGTATCCATTTTGTACGTTCACATAGTTTATGTGATCTCTCATTATGTGTCCTACATTTTCTTCTCCATAGTCAGCACATGTTAAATACTTGTAACTTGCTGCTAGTTTAAGACCTGCCTTTTCCCTAGCTTCAATTGCTCTTGCTTTCCTATTTTCAATTCTCCTTTCACTACGTTGTAGGTAATGCCATTCATAGTACACTCATGGTTATGCCTAACGAAGTGATGCTTGATTTCGTAGAACATTTCATCAACAAGCTTGATCCTGGTCTGAGCTTTGTATCCCATTCTTATCACTAGAAACTCCTTTGAATTTCTTTTTCTCTTTCTGTCTAGCTATAGAGTAGGTGTGGTTTTAGTTCTTGAAACTGACTTCCCTTCACATGAGCACGTAAAATGTTTTTCTCTAACCACTCCCTGGTTTGACTGTCTTGTTGTGGACTTCCTTACACAAAATCCAAGCGCAATTGCATGTGCTCTATACAATATTTCAAGCTCTTCCCACATTCTTGCTCTTACTCCCTATAAACACTCTCTTGCATCTATCTCTAACAGATTAGGAAAATCATTTGGCAGGTCGGTAAGTAAAATCACAGATCACAATGTTTGTTTATAAAATCACATACCAATTGAATTCAATAACATTTGACATCGTGTATACAAGCATAAAAAACTTTTATTAAAACATCAATCTACTCCCTCTGTCCCAACAGTAATGACCTATTTGTTTTTTCACGGTTTTCAATGATTACGTTTGACCATTAATATCTCTAACTACATATACCGATTTTGCATAAATAATTGATATTTAGAAAATATATGTTAAGATGAATATAACAATATCTCACATGATATATTTATTATATAGATTAATTTATATTTATGGTCAAAATTTATCAAATTTGACATTGAAAATAGTAATTTGTCATTACTAGTGGGACAGAGGGAGTATGTAATAGCAAAATCACATAGCAGTATATGCAGGTCGATTCTGATTCAAAACTCCAAGAGTGGTCACCCATGCCATCACTGAGCATTCAGTGTCATCACTAAGCATAAGCAAATCACCGACTCTTTTTATAACATCACACACCAGTTTTACCAGCCAATATTCAGTGACAATTGACATTAGATACACAAGGATCAAACAGTTCAATGAAAACATTAATATCTATATTAGCAACATCGCATAACAATTTATTCAAGTCACATTCGAATATAGAACGACAACAGTATGGATTATCTATATATACTGGTATAGAGCATCAACTGTAAACATCGAAACATTCGCAAGCAATATGAGCTGAAAGATCACTCGTATCTATTGTATTGGGTCAGTAGATTTGATTGCTGATTTATAAATTTAAAAAAGCAGCTTAAATCATTTTTATATGAAGAGTCAGATAGTGAAAACTTACCTTTTACATAATTCTGTTCGATTTCATTGTTTATATCATTTACCACAACAATTTGTTGTTCAATGTTCAAAACGTACGTTGATAAATCTTCGGTTTTGCTTTCATGTTCTTTGCACATCATTTGATCTATCGATCTGCAAAATCTATAAAAGTCATGAAAATTGATAGAAGATTTTAAAAAACTGATCCAATATTGTAGTGTTGAATCACGAGCTTGATTGTTTGTTCGACGTTGTTCATCATGTTTTGTTGCTCCCAATAGCAAATTTTGAGCATTAAATATTCGAATCTTTTGTAGCAATGGATTGAAGAGTTTCTGATCGTTGAAACTCTGATGAAGATTGAAAGTGTGTTTTTCGTTTTGCGCCTCCTTTAAAAGCGAGTTTATTTTCTTACTTTTCGTTATTTGTAGGTTAGTCCTATTTTTTCGCGCATTTTCGTTTGGCACAGAGTTTGAAATATCTGTAATATGATCCCCGAAAATGGTTTGCCTTGAATTATAATTAGTTTCTGGTCTAACAATAATACGATTTCGAAGGAGACGAACTCTATTAATTTATTTTATATTTATGGTTCAAGTTTGATATAAAAATAAATAAATATGCCAATAATGCTTGAATGGGGAGTAGAATTTAGAGTGACTAGACGAATAGTGTAAATACTGACACTGTTTTCACGCAGGATGGCTGTGTGGGAACAAAAGGGCAAACAGCATGGCTGCCTTTGCCTTTTCTTTTCTTGGGACTCCGAAAAATTACACCAAAATAAAATTCTTCTGGTCTCTGCATGCCAATGCCGAAATCAACTGCGCCGGAAAATCATTGCACTTTTGAACTTCTCCATTTACTGCCAAAAAACAAAAGCAACGCATCTTGTGACTTTCGAGTAATATTCTCTCTACCTTTGTGTTCCACTTTTCGTTCATTTTGCAACCGTGTCAAACCAACCATCATCATTTATGGATCCTTACAACCTTAGTCACAAGACCAAAAGTCTACAAGTAACTCATCAAATTTCATAAAATTTCTTACCGTTATAAAAAATTATATTTTTCTGTTCATATGAGTTTAATGATATATAACGAATCCAACAATATCACATATGAAATATTATTACTTATATATATATATATTTAAATGTGTAATTAAAATAAAATGTGAAATTTGAGTTGGGACTGAGGGAATGTTAATATTATTTCATATTCTTGGTAAATTTTATACTCCTTCCATTCCTCTGTTTCTGTCTTACCACAAAAAAATTTTATTTTTGTTAAAGTCATTAACATAGAATAAAAATATTTTATTTACAAAATACTATTTCATCTTTTTCCAACATTCAAAATTTTGTCAAAAATAAAAGTAAGACAATAATATAGGGAAACCAAATAAGTCAGGAAATACTTTCCTACAGTTAATATTATTCCATATCAAATCGGCCATTCGGATCGCAAGTTTTAGAACTTGACTCGCATTGGGTAATACCGGTTCATAGTGCGTTAACTAAAATAATAAATACGATAAATGCCCCGCATTTAATAATGGAGTATCATATATAAATAAAAATATTATTATTTAAAACAAGATTATGTCTTTTGAAATGCGGTATTTCCATAAGGTATGAAAAAATCAAGGTTTGAACTGCAAATTACAAGAAATGAAATTAAAATTTTCGGATTGCATTAATCGGAAGATAAACTTTATAGAGTAAATTGCTAAAATGACCCTGATTTTAAGCTGAAACTTCCAATATAATTCTACAATCTCAAAAGTGCCAAAATAACCTTTGACTACGTTGAATTTTTAGTCAACCATTTTATGGCCGGACTTTGTTGAAAATTTTTTTTTGCCCTTGTCAAAAAAATAAAATAAAAATCAAATTCTTCCCATTTTCTTTCTGGCCGCGGGATCAAATTCTTCTTCTTTATTTGAAATTTCGTATTGATAAGTCATGGGTTTTCGGTGGAGCGGAGGGATGGCGGTGTGTCTGTCCGGGTTGCGAGGGATTTAGAGCAGGATTTGGTGGAGATCGGTGGGGCTAGGGTGGAGGCGGGACTAGGGCTGAAGAGATCGGGAGGGGTGGCAGCGGGAGGAGGAGACCGGGAGGCGGGGCTAGGGCTAGGGCTACGGAGGGGCTAGGGCATAGGAGATCAGGAGGGGTGGTAGCGGGAGGAGGAGAGGGGCTAGGGCTAGAGCGGAGAAGATCGGGAGGGTGACAGTGGGATAAGGAGATCGACGGGGTTAGGGCAGAGGATATTGAGAGGGGTGGGAGTGGGAGGATGAGAAGGACTAGGGCTAGGGTGGAATCGGGCTAGAGTAGAGAAGTGGGGGAGGGGGGGGTAGCGGGAGGAGGAGATCAGTAGGGCTAGGGCGGAGATGGAGGAGATTGGGAGGGTTAGTTGCGAGAGGAGGAGATCGGTGGGGCTAGGTCGAAGGGGATTGGGAAGGGTGCTGGGGTGGTGGCAAGCG
>JAULKM010000012.1:9879285-9889734 GCA_032355605.1 Rubia tinctorum | reverse complement strand
ATGAAGCTTCTTCTTTCCGGCTGTAATTCTTCACCTCCGGGCAATTTTGTTGCTTAATCTGCACCATATCATGCTACATGTTTGTGAATTCCGTGTTTTTCGTCGGTTTTTGTAATTTCTCCTTCATTTACTTGTAAATTCGTTTTGAATTTCCTCCAGTATTTTCGACGGCAACGGTTTTCATATATACTCCCTCCGTCCCAGAATAGTTGGCACACTTTCAATTTTCGTCCGTCCCACATAAAATGGTACACTTTATTTCTTAACCAAAATGGTAAAGAATATGTTGTAAAATTCCTACAATATCTTTTGTAACTTCAACAACTTTATGGCTAACCCCACTGTTTTTCAAAAATACCCCTACTTTTTCACAATTATTTTTCCCCCATCTTGCATAAAATACCTAGCCACATTTCAATGTGCCATTGATTCTAGGACGGAGGGAGTATGTTCTTTATTAGTTTTACATTGATGTCGATCAATTGTGTCTATAATGTTAGTGATGTTTTTTTGTTTTTATAGATGTCGAAGAGAGTAGGTGAAAGAAAATATATTAATTTAGAGGATGTTGTGTTGAAAATCGTGAATCCTATTCACATCTGTCTGGTTCTTCCAAAGTCGCTGCTCGGGAGAAGAAGAAGAAGAAGCCTTCTTCTTAAGGTTCCTAGTTGCACATCTTTATTTGGCGGGAATATTAGAATTTATTAATATATTTGTTTTTTTGTCTTCTAGGGTTTTAAATGATGTTTTATTGTTTCAATATGATGATACAAGTGTTTTAATTTACTTTGGTTCTCTGTTTTTGCTGATCCTGTTATACATGTTCATTCTGGAAGGGTGTTATGTATGCAATTATGATAATTTGTGTTTTATGTTGATACTCTTTGATTTTTTAAATAAAAAATTACTGTGTTTCTATTGTAATATTTTAGTAGGAATGATGATTTTAGGATATTAGCTGATGTTTTTGTCATTTGGGGTTTTAAATGATGTTTTACAGTTTCAATACGATGATACAAGTATTCCAATTGACTTTGTTGTTCTGTTTGTGCTAATATTGTTACACGTCTTCATTATGTCTAGGTGTTATATATGGAACTTTGATAATTTGTGTTTTATGTTGATATTTTTTGTTTTTTAAATTACAGTGCTTCTGTTGTTGATGTGTACTTATTCTGTATGAGCATTTGTTTCATTTTTTTAAAATCTGTTAAATCATTTTTGTTGGTTTTGATTCTTGTTTGATAACTCATGTGGGAATCTATGTGTGTTGATGTTGAAACTTTTCATGTTGATGTATTAACTATTTTTATATGATGATATATGTGTGCTAGTTTCACTTTTTTTGTATGCCTGCATTTTTGTTGTTATTTTTGTGCAGAATGATGTTCTATATATTCTTGCATGGATGTTATATATATTTTTAATGATAATATGTTTTGTTTATTTATTATCCTGAATTTTAGTTCTATAGTTGTTTTCTAAATGACATTTTTGTTTATGTGTGTATATATATGATGTTGGTATTATTAATGCCATTAATTATATTTTCATTTTTTAGAGTGTGGTACTCCTGTTAGAAAATCTAATAGGATTTGTGGCATGTTGACTCCTAAACCTAATAAAAGTAATATTTTTTATCTGTATAATTTTGTTATCAAGCTTATTTTTTGTTAAAGTTTTGTTTATCCCCCAGTCCTGAGTCCAAGAAAGGCGAAAAAGAAGAAAGTAGCTGAGATTTCTGTTCCAGCAACTATTAATGTTTCTGATATTCCAAATTCAGTCCCTGATGCGCCTGTGACCAAAAAAACATGGAAGAGGTGTTTTAAGCAAGCTTTTGTGAAAGGAGTGAAACTTGTGACTGGAAAGGCCAAAGTCCTGGCTGAGTGTGACTTGGATTCTTAGGGCAAAGGTATTATTTGTATTAAAATTTTGTGTTTTATTATATGATTGTTAATTGATTTGATACTTCCCGTTTTAAAAATTGTTAGACATTTCATGTTTTTTAGAAGATGCTTCCAGCAATGTTCGTGCCACCCAAGTTCCTTCTTCTTCAGTTAACAAGGCAATTGCTAGTATTTAAACTTCTAATTTTCTCTTCAATCGATATTTTATTAATTTACCTTTACTTTTTTTTCAATATGGTTTTATGTTTCATCTATTTCAAATAAGGGTGTTACTCAAGTACCGACTGAGTTTTTGATGTTTTACTATTTGTTTACTCTCCGTTTAGTAATCTAGCTTCAATGTTTTATCTAATTTAGATAAGGTGGTTAGTCAAAGGTTCCCCTAAAAAAATATGCAAAATGGTGAAAATAGTTTTTCTTTTAATACTTCTTTCTGAGTTTTGATGTTTTATTTTTCTGCTACTTCTTGTTTAGTAATCTAGATTTAATGTCTTATCTAATTCAGATAAGGTGGTTAGCCCAGTCCCAGCTATACATTTTGGAAAATCTATTAAAAAGGTAACAATATTTTTTTATTGGAATACTTAGTTTTTTTATTTGATGTTTTATTATTTCGCTGCTCCTTGTTTAGTAACATGCTATGATGTTTCTTTTAATGTAGTTGAGGGTGCTAGAAAAGTTTCTGTTCAAATTGAGAAATCTTCTAATGCAGATGGTAATTTTCCCCTTTGAATTATTGTGTTTTTGATTTGTTGTTACTTGTTTTGGAATCTCATTCTCTTGCCTTTTGCTTTAATATGGTTGTAGGTGTTGCTGCTGCCACCCAAACTGAAAATGTTTATCCAGTTTCCAAAAAGCTTCATTCAAACCTTCATTTTAAATCTATGTTGATTGATGTTGGTGTTGCTGATCTTCTATCTGGTATATTTTTTAAACCCTCTTATTTTAAATTGCCAATTCTTTGATAGTTTCACGTTACACCTTTATTTAACTGTTGATTTATTCTTTCGATTTTGCAAAAAAGATATTCAGTATTGCCCTATCTTAATCTCTAATAGTTACGCCTCCACTTGAAAATATTGGTCATGATGATTAGAATGTTGCAGATGATGAAAAAGGAGATAACTAATGAGAAGTATGAAAATGAAGATAGGTTAGAATCTGAACACAGCTCAGACAGTGAAGGTGAAAAGGCAGATAATGTTGAGGAAGATGGAGAGGCTAGTTAAGCTAAAGAAAATTGTGATGAAGGTGAAGAATCTGAGAAGGAGGAAGATTCTGTAAAAAAAATGATGACGGGTTAGAACAACCCGATGATGATAAAGACAAGGCTGATGAAGAAAATGATAACAAATTAGAGAGTGATGAGAAGGATGATGATGCATCAGATAGGTCTGATGATGCAAACGAAGAGTATGAGGATTATGGAGAACAATATGATTGTTCATCAGATTCTGATGAAGAAGTTGAGGATGTTGTTGGAGAGTCTAATGGTGAGTCAGATTCTGATGATGAAGATGTAAAAGTTGTTGTTGCTGGTAAAAAAAACTTATGTTAAAAAGGGTAAATGTGTTGTTCGTCAGCGATCTAGAGAGAAAGTTAGAGGACTTGTGAAATCCAAAGTTCCTAAGGGCATCAATGATAGATCAAGTTATTTATGTGAACATTATTATTTTTTTAAAATATTTTTTTGACTTTTTTATTGTTGCTTATTCCCTTTTTTTGCAGCTCCAAGAAGGGTTACTCTACAAAGTGTAGCCTTAGTAAAATTGTTAAGCTTGTGAAGTCATTGACTGCTTAGCAGATCAGGTTAGTTACTGAGATAGGTTTTGAAGGCTTACTGAAAATTAGTTTTGGTTTTTTGCTGAAAAATGTTCAGTTTATGGTCTCCAACTTCAATCCAATTAGTCGCTTGCAACTTATAGGTAGTGATAATTTGTACACAACTAAGGATAATGTCTATGATGCTTTGTGTATTCCTACAAGTGACAATAAGATTTTAGAAGTTAGTTATTCTTGGAAGGGACTGAATAGGGACATGGAGTTGAGGGGAAAATGGAGGATGGAACTAGGGACTGATAAACATGACAATATTCCATGTGATAGGTTGTTGGGTAAAATTTCTTTGTTAACTGATAGAGGTGATGAGTTTAAGAAGTATTTTTTATGCATGTTTAGTGCAATTTCCTTAGTTCTACATCTAGGTGTACTGTTGATTTTACAGTGAGACCAGGAACAAGGATTGGTGTACTCTTGTCTTGAAAAAAAAATTGTGAGCTGTAGAAAGGTATAAATATGTACCGTTTGATACTGTAAATGGTTGTGTGGTTGTTTCTTTGATCTGCTATCTGTATAGATTTACCTTTCAAGGAATCACAGAGCCTACTTCTCTCCCCCTTAGTCCAGCATTTTAATGGTAAGAAGTTGAAGGTTAAGTGTAAGTCCATCGGCAGTGCTGGTTTTGATGCTTGCTTGATGAGCAGCAATAGGTTTCTTTTGACTAACATGGGAAAACTAAAGTGTGTAGGCTTATGACTAGGTCCTAGCACTACTAGGAGTACCTCTCACTATATTGTCTTGGAAGTTCCTGATGATTTACCTTCAGATATGAAGATTCTTGCCGAAGCGCCTTCTAAAAGTGTTTTATTTGTATTATGTTTGTTGCTTCTTATATGACGTTTAAATTTATGATTAATATTTTTTGTGTTCTTTTTTTTGTAGAATGATGTTGAGCGCTCGATGAGGTTCACTGGGAACATTGAAATTGTTACAAGATCGTATGTAGCTGAAATGAAGAAGCTAGGTGAAAAAGCTCCAATTCCTTCCAAAGAAGTAGTTCCTCCCATTCCTGTGTGTTCACATGACTTATTTTTTTGGCAATGGTTTGTTTGGTCAGATTAATGAAATCCGAAAAAAAAATCAATGAAGAAATACTCTCCTGAAGTTCAAGCATTGAAGACAGGACCTGGACCTTCTTTTGACCTTGCCTTTAATAGTTTGGTCGAGATAGCAGTTGCAGGATCTTCATATACTGTACCTGAGAAGGCTAAACCTATTCAGAAGATGGGGGGACATGCAGGAAAGTCATCGAAGAGGCCAAAGAGGAATTAGAAGTTTTTATTTCTGATGTGATGAACTTGTATTTCTGGATGATGATTTTAGTGTTGTTAGTTGATGTTTTATGCATTGTTGGTTTTGGATGTTTTAGCAAGTGTTGTTTCTTCTGGATATAGATTTTTAGGTGGTTTTTAAAATTATGCTTGGAAATTGACATTTGGTTTTTGAATTCTGGTTGCAAGTTGACACTTTAAAGTAATGCAATGATAATTCAAGAATAAGTTTTGATGTTTTAGGTTATTGATAATAATGTCTATTTTCCATGTTTTAAATCTCATTAGTTTGTTTGTAGAGTTTTCTTATCAATGCTTATATATGAAAACTAGGTTTTAAAATTAAAATATCACATATTTAGCAGTTGTGTAGTCTATCGGTACAAAATATTTGAAATCACCAGTCAGATAATTATAAGCAAAAAAATAAAAAATATTTAGAACATCAACTGAAAAACCTAACATGTTAGACCTTTTTAATGAAACATCAACTAAATAATATAACAGTTTAGACACTGGTCCCAAAACACCAAGCAACGGAAGACTTAAAACATCAAAATTTATATGTAACAGATCAAACACATAACTTGAAACATCAATCATCAAACTTAATTTAGAAATACCTCTTTAATTGCCTTTGACATAGCCAAATCTTGTTCAGTGAATATAGTCACTGGTTTTTCCCCCATTGATTTTTTTGAATATCTTTAGCAGCCATATGAAAGTTTTAGCCTTTTCGTCTCCAATAAAAAGCACAACAAAATATTGCATTGTTCCAGTGATTGTTTATCCCGACAATCGAAGTACAAATGAGATTATACTTATTTGTATGGAAAGTAGTGTAAAAAATCACAACATCACCATAGAGCATGAGATCTTATTTAATCATTGAGTCCATCCAAAAGAGGGCAATCAGTTTTCCTTCATCATCCAGTTTGACTCTGAAAAAGTAGTCTTCCTTGGTAGCAGCAATATGATAAAGTTAATCTATGACATTATGAGATCCCCTTCTACAATATCCATTTTGTACATGTTCACATAATTTAGGTGATCTCTCATTTTGTGCCCAACATTTTCTTCTCCTTGGGCAGAACATGCTAAATACTTGTAACTTGCTGCTAGTTTGCCTAACTTTTCCCTAGCTTCAATTGCCCTTACTTTCCCATTTTCATTTCTCTTTTCACTATGTTGTAGGTACTTCCATTCAGATCTTGTGCACTCATGGTTATGCCTAACGTAGTGGTGTTTGATTTCGTAGAACTTTTCATCAACAAGTTAATCCTGATTTGAGCTTTGTATTCCGTTCTTATCACTAGAAACTCCTTTGATTTTCTTTTGACCTTTCTTTCTGGCTATAGAGTAGGTGTGGTTTTAGTTATTGAAACTGACTTCCCTTCACATGAGCATGTAAAATGCTTTTCCCTAACCACTCCTTGGTTTGACTGTCTTGTTGTTGACTTCCTTACAAAAAATCCAAGCGCAGTTGCATGTGCTCTATATAACTTTTCAAGCTCTTCCCACGTTCTTGATCTAACTCCCTACAAACACTCTCTTGCATCTACCTCCAACAGATTAGGAAAATCACTAGTAGATCTGTTAGGAAAATCACATATCACAATGTTTGTTTACAAAACCACAGACCAATTGAATTCAGTAACATTTGACAACACGTATACAAGCATAATTTTTTTTAGTAAAACATCAATCCATATACTCCCTCCGGTCTCTAAATATTGGCACACTTTCTTTTTTGTTTGGTTTTTTAATATTGGCACTTTCATTTTTTGGCAAAATTAATGTTGTTTTCATCCAATCAATTTACTTTTTACTCTCTCGATACAATCTCCTCCACCCATTTAAATTTTTTAAAAAGTGTACCTATTGCTTTAGTGCCAATATATTATGACCAGAAGGTGTAATAACAACATCACATAGCAGTATATGCATGTCAAATTCTGATTCAAAACTCCAAGAGTGGTCACCCATGCCATCGCTAAGCATAAGCAAATCAGTGACTTTTTTTTATAACATCACACACCAGTTCTACCAGCCAATATTCAGTAACAATTGACATTAGATATACAAGGATCAAACACTTCCATTAAAACATCAATCTCTATATTAGCAACATCGCATAACAATTTATTCAAGTCACATTTTATATAGAACAAAAACAATAAGGGTTTATCTATATATACTGGTATAGAACATCAACTGTAAACATCAAAAAAATCGCAAGCAATATGAGCTGAAAGATCACTCGTCTCTATTGTATTGTGTCAGTAGTTTTGATTACTAATTTAGAAATTTAAAAAAGCATCTTAAATCATTTTTATATGAAAAGTCCGATAGTGAAAACTTACCTTTTACATAATTCTATTCAATTTCATTATTTGTATCATTTACCACGGCAATTTGTTGTTCAATGTTCAAAACACACGATGGTGAATCTTCGGTTTTTCTTTCCTGTTCTTTGCATATCATTTGATCTACCGATCTGCGAAATCTATAAAAGTCACAAAAATTGATGGAACATTTTAAAAAACTGTTTCAATTTTGTAGTGTTGAATCACGAACTTGATTGTTTGTTCGACGTTGTTCATCTTGTTTGTTGTTCCCGATCACAGATTTGAGAATTAGATCTTTGAATCTTTGTATTGGATTGAAGAGTTTCTGATCGGTTGAAACTCTGATGATGATTGAAATCGTGTTTTTGGTGTTGCGCTTCCTTCAAACGCGAGTTTCTTTTCCTAGTTTCGTTATTTGCAGGTTAGTCTTATTTTTTTGCATTTTCGTTTGGCACCAAGTTTAAAATATATGTAATATGACCCCCGAAAATGGTTTGCCTTTTGCCTCGAATTACACTCTATCCGTCCCACAATAAACTTTATACTCTCCTTTTTGTGACGTCCAACTATAAAATTCTTAATTCTAAACTTTCTACATTTAATCATAAATATGTGGTCATAACTCTTTCTTTCATTTGATTTATGTTGGCCCACTCTCATGAACCATTAAAAGGATGACACATAGACTTGTCTTAAATTTTGTGCAAAAAAAAATTCGAAACTTTAAAGTTGGACAGAGGGAGTAGTTAATTTCTGGTCTTACATTAAGACGGTTTTACAGGAGACGAACTCTATTAATTTATTTTATATTTAGGGTTAAAGTATATCAAGTTTGATGTGAAAAAAAGATAAATATATCAATAGTGGTCGAACGGGAAAGTTGAATTTAGAGTGACTGGACGAATAGTGTAAATACTAACACTGTTTTCACGTTGGATGACTTTGCGGGAACAAATGGGCAAACAGCATGGTTGCTGCCTTTGCCTTTTCTTTTCTTGGGACCCCAAAAAATTACACCAAAATAAAATTCTTCTGTTCTCTGCATGCCAATGCCGTAAATTCTTCTGTTCGCTGCGCCGGAAAATCATTGCTCTTTTGAACTTCTCCATTTACTGCCATAAAACAAAAGCAACGCATCTTGTGACTTGTGAGTAATATTCTCTCTACCTTTTTGTCCCACTTTTCGTTCATTTTGCAACCGTGTCAAACCAACCATCACCATTTATCACACATCTATTTAAGGATGTGGTTAAAATAAAGTGTGAAATTTGAGTTGATACATAGAAAATGCTAATATTATTTCATACTCTTGGTAAATTTTATACTTGCCAACAGTTAATATTATTCCATATCAAATCGCGCATTCGGATCGCAAGTTTTAGAACTTGACTCGCATGGGGTAATACCAGTTCATACTACGTTAACTAAAATAATAATTACGATAAATGTCTCGCATTTAATAATGGAGTATGATATATAAATAAAAATATTATTATTTAAAACAAGAGTCTGTCTCTTAAAAAAATGGGTTTTCATAAATTATGGAAAAATCAAAGTTTAAACTGCAAATTAGAAGAAATTAAGATAAAATTTTCGGGTTGCATTAATCAGATCATAAGCTTTATAGAGTAAAGTGCTAAAATTACCCTGACTTTAGGCTGAAACTTCCAATATAACCCTGCAATCTCAAAAAGTACCAAAATAACTTTTGACTACGCTAAATTTTTAGTCAACCATTTATGGCCGGATTTTGTTGAAAAACCATTTTGCCCTTGTGAAAAAGGAAACAAAGTCAAATTCTTCCCATTTTCTTTTTGGCCGCGGGATCAAACTCTTCTTCTTTCTTTGAAATTTAGTATTGAAAAGCCTTGGGTTTTTGGTGGAGCGGCAGGATGGCGGTGTGTCTGTCCGGGTTGAGAGGGATTTGGAGCGGGATTTGATGGAGATCAGTGAGGCTAGGGTGGAGGCGAGGCTAGTACGGAGGAGATCAGGAGGTGGGGCTATGGATATGACGGAGGAGATCAGAAGGGGTGGCAGCGGGAAGAGGAGAGGGGCTAGGGCAGGGTTAGAGCGGAGGAGATCGGGAGGGGTGGCAGTGGGATGAGGAGATTGGTGGGGCTAGGGCGGAGGATATCGGGAAGGGTGGCAGTGGGAGTATGAGAAGGAATAGGGCTAGGGCGGACGTGGCACTAGGGCAAAGAAGATAAGGAGGAGGAGATTGGTGGGGTTAGGGCGGAGGCAGAGGATATTTTGAGGGCTAGCAGCGAGAGGAGGAGATCGGTGGGTCTAGGGCGAATGTGGGGCTGGGGCGGAGGGGTGGTAGGTTGGTGGTGAGCGGCTAAGGAGGGGTGGGACTGGGCGGAGGAGATCGAGAGAGGTGGAAGCAGGAAGGATGAGGGATGTGAGGTTAAATTTCTGGTGGCGGTGGAGCTTTCCAGCGGCGACAGCGGTTTCCAGTGGAGAAAAAACAGTTAAGAAGAAGAAGATTAAGGGTATTTTATGTATCAATTATTTAACTTTTTAGTCAAGGGTATTTCCGTCATTTCATTTCTGTCATTGGCGGAATTTCTTGGGTCAATGCTGGAATTAGGGAGTTTGGCTGTAGCGGCACAATTTTTTAAAAAGTTAGGGTTAGATCGACACATACAATAATTAGTTAAGGTTAAATTGACATTTTCTCAGATTGTAGGGCTATTGACACTTTCAACCTAAAATTAGCGTTATAAATGCATTTAACTACTTCACGTTGCATAATATTTTTTTATATTACAACTAAAACTTTTACCTTTTTATTATTCTAATTAAATCCGCATTTTCATAAGCCTATGGAAACACAGTATTTTCCATGAATTTTCCTTAAAATAATGTTAGATTTATTAAAATAGGAAAAAAAATGCATTCGTACCACTGAGTTTATGTGTTTGTGCAAATATGGCCTCCGTTTTTTGGAAGTGCACTTATGCTCCTAGTATCACTTGAAAAATTGGTCAACCTCTATCTTGGCAAGAATTAAATGAAATGACTGGAAAAAAAACTGAAAAATAAAAAACTGTGTAATCGCATGGTGCCTCTCCTCTATTCCCT
>JAULKM010000012.1:9861451-9879185 GCA_032355605.1 Rubia tinctorum | reverse complement strand
CTAGGGAGGGGTGGGCTGGGTGGAGGAGATCGAGAGGGGGTGGAAGCAGGAGGGCTGGGGGAGGGGTGGTTAAATTTCTGGCGGCGGCGGTGTCCGGCGGCGCAGGGGCGGAGGTTTCCGGTGGAGCATCAATGGTGAAGAAGAAGATCAAGGGTATTTTAGGTATCAATTATTTAACTTCTTAGTCAAGGGTATTTCTGTCATTTCATTTCTTATCATTGTCGGAATTTCTTGGGTCAACGCCAAAATTAGGGAGTTTAGCTGTATCGACACAATTTTTTTGAAATTTAAGGTTAGATTGACACATACAATAATTAGTTAAGGTTAAATTGACACTTTCTCAGATTATAGGGTTATTGACAATTTCACCCTAAATTAGGGTTATAAACGTATTTAACTACTGCACGTTGCATAGTAAAAATTTTTATATTACAACTAAAACCTTTTACATTTTATTATTCTATTAAACTCCGTCTTTCCATAACCCTATGGAAAGATGGTTTTTTTCCAAGAATTTGCCTTAAAACAATATTAGAATTATTAAAATAGAAAAAAATGCATTTGTACCACTGAGTTTGTGCAAATATGCCTTCAGTTTTTTGGAATTGCACTTATACTCATAGTGTCACTTGAAAAATTGGTCAACCTTTATCTTGGCTGGAATTAAATGAAATGGCTGAAATAAAAAAACTGAAAATATAGAATTGTGCAATTACATTGGTGCTCCTCCTCTGTTCTTTATTTGGGGCAACACTTTATTTTCATTCAGTATTCCTACATGTCTCGCACAAAACGACTTATTTTCCAAAGCCAAAACTTTCCACAACCTTCAGCCACCTATCACCTCCCCCTAAAACTGCCACCCTCTCCATCACTTCCTACATTTTCTCCTCCCCCAACTGCCCTCCTCTGCAGCGGCACTGATAGACTCCACCACTGGCCGCTCCATTCTCCACAACGAACTCGAACTCTGGGTGAAATCACTAGCCTTTTTTCCGCGGCATGAATTCATGCTCTATAAAGGTAACTGTGCGATCATCCTTTCCACTAATTCTGCTGAGATTCCCGTTCTGTATTTCTCGCTCTTTGATCTCGGCATTGTTGTTTCTCCTTCTAATCCAGCTAGCTCTATGGAGGATATTCTTCGGTAACTCCAGCTCAGCAAGGTGGTGGTCGCGTTCAAATTTCGAAGTAATGCATAAGCTCCCGGTATCCTGTAGAACGACCCTCCTTAACTCGTCGGAGTTCAATTCCATGGCGGCACAGAGTGAGGAATTTTAATTTTCAATCCATCAGAATCCCGCAGCTTGACACGACGACGATTCTTTACTCCTCCAGAACCACCAAAAACTTCAAAGAAGTGGAGCCGACTCACCAGAACTTCATCGATCTTGAGCTTCCCATCCGACGAAGAAAACTCCGCTGGTGACGCTATGCAATGTACTTATCTTCCACGTGTACGAATTTCTTCTCGTTGTACATAGCGGGCCCTGTTGGTTTTCCTTGAATACGTATTAGCCGCTTCGACAGGTTGGTACGGGGCTGTTATTGGTATTCTGTCTTCTGTTCCGGTTTGGGCCAAAATGTTTTTGGGCCCAAGCCATTAGGGTTTAAGGTGGAGAGGGCTATATATATAGTGTTTCGTCCTTTTATTGTAACCCTAAGAGATAAGATTGGTAGAGAGTAGAAAATCTGTAATTATGTCATTTTCTGTCTAGTGGAATCGGATCTTAGTCAGCCGTGGATGTAGCCAATTGGTGAACCACGTAAATTCTCGGTGTTTTGTTTTTCGTTTTATTTTCTTTGCTTATTCTTTCTCGGGCATTCCGCACAACATGCCCCATTTGATTCAAGGGGTAAAATGATCGGCAGAGTTTTAGAATTTTAGGGAGATGGATTTTTGTCCTTTCAAATTTGGTGAACGCCGGAAAAGTCAAGGCCAACGCCAGAAATGGAATCAGGGGTACTACTTTATGAATCAGTGCAAATCAAGGATCATTAAGCGCACTTTCAAAAAACATAGGGGTACTATATTTGCACAAACATAAGAACTTATGGCATTAATACATTTTTTTCATTAAAATATTATAATTTTAAAATATTAAAACTTCATTAATTTAAGTATGCATAATTAAAAATATTAAATCCTTAGGTTTTCCTTAAAAATTGACTATCTAGTTTGCATATTATATTGGTATAGAGTAGAGACATGTCATTGAATATATAATAATGAGAAAAGTGTTAAAATAACCCTACATTTATTACATAAATGCTTATATATATATATATTTCTTTTTTTCAAAAGTTGCAAAATGACCCTAGATAATCCATGAAAATGCAAAACTACCCAATTCGGCTATTTTTGGACAAAAATCGAAGTAATGACGCTTTTGTCCCTCTTTAGAAAATGATAGTAGGAAAAACATGGAAAGGCTGTTATACCTTTGTTTTCTCTTCCTTTTTTTGCAACCCCTACTTTTTTTCTACATAAACCGTAGAGAGAAACAAACCACCGCCGCTTATACCAGCTGTACTACAAACCCAATCCCCAGCAACCATAGTCCCCAACCCTGTTCTCAGCCCACCTCATCCCCAGCTCTGTTCCCAACCACATTTACTCTATCACCAGCCCGTCTTTCCGGTGCCAAAAAATGAATGCGCCAAAAGCATCCTTGCCAGATTTATATCTTCATCATTGCCGCAGGTTTTCACTACCATGCTATGAGCGATATTCGCTTTGGCACTATCTCCGGCGAAGAAAACTTGGTTAAAATATTTGTGGTTGTTTATCCACGGCTCGGGTCCTTGCCCGGTTGAATAAGATCTAACCCATTTAGTAACCGCCCAGCAATCCTCGTAGCACACGGGGATCGGGTGCTTTGGTGCAAGCCTGTATTCAACGGAGAAGAAGGGTTTTGCACGCAGCGGTAGCGAGAGAACCATCGGTGGTGGTGATGGTACCCTAGGATATGTGGTGGTTGGGGTGAGGGACTTCAATTAGACCAGTGGTGCCCAGGATTGGTTATGGTGATCTAGTGGTGGTGGACGGGGGTGGGCTTGGCTGGAGGAGGGTAAAGGCTGAACTGAACCTTTTCAAGATCTTAGCGTGCGAGGGGTGGAGCGGGGCGGCGGCGGGAACTAGGCTTTGGATAGGTGGGGAATGGTGGTGATGGGGTTGGGTTGTGACTGGGTTTGGGGCAGTGGTGCATTGACGATGAAATTGGGTGAAATCGGTGGCGTGACAGTAGCATTGAGCAGCGGCGAGATAACCTGATTTTTTTTATTTAAATCAAAAAAAATAATGGGGCTCACATTAGTAAGGTAAAGAGTCCTCAAAATTCATATTTTCAGCTGAGGGTTAGTTGTCTTTTCAGGTCTAGTCAACCTATGTTAGATAGTGTTAATGTCGAAAATGATACTTGAGGGTTATTTCGACACTTTCATTAAAAACATAGTTGTTTCTTTACTTAATTTAATTTTGAAAACTTGAGTACTCCCTTCGTCCCAACTTAAATTGCACATCAATCATTATCAAGATATTCAAAAAATATGTTTAATCGTTAATATGTTCACTTACGCACAATAGCAGTAAATAAAAAGTTGATATTTAGAAACAACTTGTTACGACGAATTCAACAATACACATATGATAATAATGTTGTTCATATATCTAATCATTATTTGAATAGATATACGAACAACAATAACACATATGATAATAATGTTGTTCATATATCTATTCAAATATGCGGTCAAAGTTTGATAAAAAATAGTGCCAAAAGTTCGTGTGCAATTTAATTTGGGACGGAGGGAGTACTCCTCTTCTATGTGAATTAATTACAAGTACTCAAAAAAATATTACTACTATAATATTGCTGTTCATATATCTATTCAAATATGCAGTCAAAGTTTGATAAAGAATAGTGCCAAAAAAGTTAGTGTGCAATTTAAGTTGGGACGATGAGAGTGGTAATATTTTTTTGAGTACTTGTAATTAATTCACGGAGAAGAGGAGTACTCCCTCCATCCCAGTTTAAATTGCACATAAATCATTATTACGCTGTTCAAGAAACATGTTTGACAGTTAGTATGATTAACTGCATATAATAACGACAAATAAAAAGTTGATATTTAGAAACTATTTGTTACGAATTTAACTATATCACACATGATAATATTGTTATTCATACATATGTTTAAATATGCGATTAATATATATAGATAATATATATAATATAATAATATATATAGACTCCCTCCATCCCAGAATTGGTATGTTTGCTTTTTCAAAGTCAAATTCGATAAATTTTGACCATTAATATAAATTAATATATATCATGTGAGATATTGATGAATCCATCTTAACATATATTTTCTAAATATCAAATTTTTTATGTGGAATTCGTATATGTAGCTAGAGATATTGCTGGTCAAATATGATCATTAAAGATTTTAAAAAAGTAAACATGTCATTTCTGTTGGAATGGAGGGAGTATATATATATATATATACACATGCACTATTTAAGCTGGGCCCCTAGTTCTTGGTACAATTAGAAAGATAAAATTCAAGGGGCCTACACTGCATGGTACAATATGAGGCGAGGAGACACAATTCAACATTCTTGGTGGTGTTTTAAGTCAAATAAATCATAGAACTGAGAAAGTTATAAAAGCAGTTGTGTCTTGTTTCCCCTAGTTAAGGTGAGCATGCACACACTACTTACATACGAATACATACTAAAAGTGGTACCCCAGTTGGCTGATAAATTTAGCATACATTCTACTCTTGTGAAAACTTATTACTAGCTTTTGTCTAGGAATATATAAGTACATGAGACTTTAAAGATTGGGAGAATCTTCAATCTCAGAAGAAAAGATAAGGGGAACCATTACATAAACAGGTGCCATTGATTTAGTACGTATCATACACGCTCAAACTTATTCATACACATTTCATTTTCCTCAATCATTTTTATTTCCATTTCCCATCAGAATTCATGACTTGAAGTCCAAGATTCTCCTCGTTTAAATGTTTTCATGAATGTTTTTGTGCAGTTTTTGTTGCACATCAAGGGAGATACTGAATCCATCGATAAATAATGCATGATCTGTCGAGCAATATCTATGAAATGGGAAGTTGTTCAGAATCTTACAACTTTCTTCAAGAAGTACTTTTGACCTCGAAAGATCATCATTCCAACATCGACACAATCTTAATGGCTGAGGCTAAGGCAGTTGCAGCAAACAAGAGCCACAGCGAAGCTGAAAGGAGAAGGAGAAAGCGCATCAACGGCCACCTCGCCACGCTTAGAAATCTCGTCCCCCGAACAATCAAAGTAAGTTCAGTCTACTGACATCTCCAATCTACTCAGCTAATCGAAATTTCATGACCTCGATCATATATTTCCTTTTCAAAATAAAAGTCCGCTATTAACTTGTACTTTTTAAAAGTTAGAAATTATCATGTACTATTGTTATTCTGAAATAAACTATGTAAGACTAATGTAACACTTTGAAAGTGTTGTTTTATTTGTAAAAAAAGGCTAGGTTTGATCTATTGCAATACTTTTAAAAGTATTATTTTAGATGATGTTTGTATTAGATCTAACCTACTCCCTCTGTCCTAGCTTAAATTACCCTATAACTTTATGACACTATTCTCCATTAAAGTTTGACTGCATATTTGAATATATATATATAAGAAATAATATTATCGCATGTAATATTATTGAATTCGTCGCAACAATTAGTTTTAAAAAAGTAACTTTTTATTTTTCGTTATTATAAACAATTAAACATATTAACGGTCAAACATGTGTCTAAAACAATGTGCAATGATTGAGGGGTAATTTAAGCTGAGACGGAGGGATTAATTGTTTTTCAAGATTTATGTAACATTTTTCAAAGATTTAAGTAACACTTTAGAAGCTATTGTAACATTTTACTTAGTGTTGCTATAAATGTGTTAAGATAGCTCCAATTTGAAGTAATGCCTTCAAATATTAGTTAACCATAGTCGATGTTCATCTTGATCAAAACCTTCATTTTTTATAATCTACACTAGAACTCATGATGGCTCTCAATATTAAAAAAACCAAAACATATCAGGCAGACAAGGCATCACTTTTAGCAGAGGTGGTCCGGTGCATAAGGGAGCTGAAGAAGACAACTGAAGATCAAGTGTCCGCAGAAGAATGCAACTCCTCAGAAAAGCTTTTGTTCCCGGGTGAAACCGACGAGCTCAAAATATGCTGCGAGGAGGGGATGGTGAAGGCGAGTTTATGCTGCGAGGACCGGCCCCAGATGCTTACAGAGCTGAGCAGATCCTTGAACGCCGCACCGGCAAAGGTGGTGAGGGCCGAAACCGTAACTGTTGCGGGAAGAACGAGAACAGTGGTGTGGGTGAAACTGTGCGGTGTGGATGAAGAAACCGTGGCGATGGGGACAGTGAGGAAAGCGATCAAAGTGGCGTTAGAGAGATGCGTGAGTACTTCTGGGCAGGGTTTGCCGGTTAACAAGCGGCCTCGTCTCTATCAAGTTTGAAACTATTACTGTTTTGACATTAGGGCTTTGTGTTTCTACGCCTGCTTTAAAGTACTGGTCTACATGCTTTGCGACTGGGATCGAGGGGGATCAATTATCATATTTGGTGATGATGATGTGAACTAGCTAAATAATGATTCTCCCCTTATCGAAGGGCCTGGATCTCGCCTACTAGTACCATTTAATAAATGTAAGTTTGTGTGTTATATTCTAATACCCTCTCGGGTTCACTTATTGATTTGGAAGTTCAGAGATTTAAGAGAAAGAGAAAGAGAACTGCATTGTTAAAGTGTAATCTTACAAATGAGCGAGAAGAAGAATAAAGAGAGAGTCCTAAACTAATACCTGAAAAGACTAAGGTTCTGTTTGACAGAGTTTTTAGCTGTTGCGCTTATAAGCAAAACAATTTTTGGTGTTTGGTAAAGTGCAAAAAAATAGTTTTTTGAAAGCAGAAGCTATTTCAAGGGGAAAAGCAGAAGCTGGTCTCCCACTGCTTTCAAAATAAGTCAGTTTTGCTTATAAGCACAGCTCTACCAAAAAAAGGTAAGAAACCCTTAACTAATTAATATATATTGCTAACCTAGCAAACAATTAACCCACAATAAGCATCAAGACTTTGTCAAACAAGAAACCAAATCGCGCAATGGAGTGAGTTTTCGTGAACAAATCAGCAATCTGGAGAGAAAAGGGAACAAAATGCAGTGAAATAGTCACAACCTGCAAATTGTGGCGGGTGAAGTGACAATCAATCTCAATATGCTTGGTGTGTTCATGAAAGACCTAATTACGTGCGATGTGAATATCACTCTGATTATCATAATGTAATGGTGTAGGACTACTAAGCGTGATTCTCACATTAGCAAGCAATCAACGCAAGTAAACTATCTCGCAAGTTGTCGAAGTTATGGCACGATACTCAACTTCTGTGGAGGAGAGAGAAATAACATCATATTTCTTACTCTTCCAAGAAATGAGTGAATCGTGAAGAAAGATACAAAATCCAGTGGTGGGCTTGTGATTCTCAAGATCACCAGCCCAATCAGCATCAAAATATGCATGCAACTGTAACGATGATGAAGAAGGAAACAATATACTACGAAAATGGGTGCCTCGAAGATACCTGAGAATGCGAAGAATAGCAAACCAAAGAACTGAAGTAGGCGCATTGACAAACTGACTAACCACATGAACAACATGAGCAATATCTGGAAAAGTAACCGTGAGATGAACTAATATGCTAACCACTGTACGATGAACTGTGAAATCGAACAAAGAAAGTCCATCAGTAGGATAATGGCGAGCATTGGTCTCAAGAGGAGTGTCAACGTTCCTGTTGTCAGTAAGACGTGCATGCTCAAAAAGATCCATTATATACTTCAATTGAGATAGAAGATATCCCTTAGAAGAAGAACAAGCCACCTCAATATCAAGAAAGTAACAGAGTAAACCCAAGTCTTTCATAGCAAAGCAGCAAGCCAAATCACACTTGAACAATTCAATGCCATCTTAATCATCTCCAGTAATAATCATATCATCAACATACAAAAAGAGGATAATACGTCATTTACTTGTATGTTTTATGAACAATGTGGAATCACAATAACTGGGAAGAAAGGCAATAGAGGTGATTAGGGTTGAGAACTTCTCAAACAAAACTCTGGGAGCTTGTTTGAGACCATAAAGAGATTTGCAAAGCTTGCACACATACCCAGCTAATGCATTAATCTAGGAGGAGGTGTCATGTAAACCTCTTCATGAAGATCACCATACAATCATGCATTCTGAACATCCATTTGTGATATATTCCAATGACGAACAGAAGCAACTGCAATCATAGTACATATGGTGGCCATCTTTGCAACAGGAACAAAGTTGTCCTCATAATCCATGTCATACTTATGAGAATAACCTTTTGCAATAAGAAGAGCTTTGTATCACTAAACAGATCCATCATATTTTATTTTAATCTTATAGACCCAACGAGAACCAATAGTATAGTTTCCAGAAGGTAAATATACCAAATACCAAGTGCGAGTCTAATGTAGAGAAGTGAGCTCCTCAGCTATAGTGGCCTACAATAAAGAATCATGGACAGTCTCTCTATAGGACACATGCTCAGACAAAGAATGAATAAACAAAAGAAAGGTGCAAAAGAAGGAGAATACGAGGAACAATCAAAATCTAGTTTTTGAGTAGACTTACGGATGCGAGTGGACTTACGCGGAGGAGGATGGTTCGCAGTCTCAGTTGATGATTAAGAAGCTTGCAATGTAGCAGAGGAGGTCAGAAGACAAGTGTCCGTGTCGTGAACTATCATGTTCAGATGGTGGAACATTATCGGTTGTGACAGCAAAAAGATCAATTCAGATGAGATCAGCTGACTGAGTCATGTGATGTGAACTAGTGGTAATAGAGAAAAAATGAATATGCTCTAAAAACAAAACATGATGAGATACATACAATTTCTAACTAACTGAATCAAAACAACAATATCCACTCTAACTACTATCATAACCCAAGAAAACACATAAGGAAAATTTAGAGGACAATTTACTACGCTCAACTTGGGGTCGAAAAACAAATCAAGTAATGCAAGGAGGTATAATCAGGTGCATATCCATACAATTTTTTAAAAGATGACAAGCCTGTATTGTGAGAGGTTGGAATTCGATTAATGACATGGACATCTGTATGAATGGCTTCCACCAAAAATAATTTAAGAACTTCAGCTTACGACAAGAAGGAACGAGCTATCTCAATAAGGTGATGGTGTTTCCTCTCAGCAACACCATTCTGCTGAGGAATATATGTACAAGAGGTCTATTGTATGGTTCCATCAGAATCAAGAAGGCGATAAAAATCATTAGAGGTGCATTCAACTCCCAAATCACACCTAAAACACTTAATGGAAAAAGAATTTTGTGCCTTAATAAGTTCTCTAAACTCCAATAAATCATATCCACACTTCATAAGATAAACCAAAGTATAACGAGTGAAATCATCAGTAAATGACATATAATATCTAGAACCACCACTACTAAAAAACAAGTTCATTTACACCGCTATTTATTGCTGGAAGGACAATACCATTGCTATAGATAACAGATGCACCGATAAGGGGACAATAAACCAAAATACCAATGCCTATGAATAAATCCGGCACCGGTTCTCAGATTACTTGTGCCAGATATCGGTACCTAAGAAGAAAATGTGCCTGGGTGGGTAATGTTTTAGAACCGGTATAGGGATAAATGACATATAACGGTGCTATTATCAGTGCCTATGAAATGGTAACACAATTTTGAGTTATAGTGTAATTTTTCAAAACTGTGTAGAATTAATCAATGTTGACTATAGAGACCCTTTCATTCACTTATACAAGACCAAATCACATATTCGCAATCGTATATTATTGAATTGCATTTTGGTGTCCCCAATTTTGTGAGTCGACAACTCCAACTTTCTTGGAGGGACTTAAGTGCAAAAGGTAAAAACTTTACTCGTAACTCGAAATTCAAATTCGCTGGAACGTGATGCTATCCTATACACCCCTAATGTATTTTCCAAGTCCGTCAAGAATATATATCAACAATTGGGCACAAGAACATATCTGCATTCCTTTCCGATTTCCCATTCTTACTTCTAAGTAATCAACTCTAAATTACTCTAGAACATGTACTTGTGCTTTCCAAAAATTTTCCAAAAAAATCATTTGTTTAATATTTCTATATTTTGGCAAGAATAGCAAAAATCATATATTTTGGAGCAATTGATGATAGGGTAACACAATTTTGGGCCATAGTGTAGTTTTCAAAGATTGTGTAGATATAATCAATGTTGACTTTTGAGGCCATTTCGTTCACCCATACATGCCCAAATTGCAAATCACAATCATATATTATTGAATTGCATTTTGGTGTCATCAATTTTGTTATTCAACAACTACAACTTTCTTGGAAGGACCTAAGTTTAAAAAGTAAAAACTTTACTCGTAACTTGAAATTGAAATCCTCTCGAACGTGATGATACCTTATACATCCCCATTGTATTTTCCAAGTTTGTAATAGAATATTCATAAAAAATTGGGCACAAGAACATATCTGTAATTCTTTACGATTATCCTTTATTACTTCTAAGTAATCAACTCTACGTTACTCTAGAACATGTATTAGCAATTTCCAACATTGCACAATTTTTTAAAATTTATTTTCCGTGTCTATATTTATGAAAGAATAACAAAAATCGTGTATTTTTTAGGGAAGGATAACGTCGTAACGAATTTTTGGGTTATAGCGTAATTTTCTATAAATATATTATAGGCGCTTCTGTTCACGCATTGTAGCCCAAATTTTGAACACACAATCGTTTATTATTTAATTGTGTATTGGTATGTTCAATTTTGTGATTCCCCGCTTCCAAGTTATGGCGGGAAAATGAATTTCAAAATCTTGGAGTGATTGATTAAAATTTTGAAATATTGGAATTAGCACCGGTATTTGCTACTTAGGCACTAGTATGTGTACCGGTGCTGGGTACTTAGAAAAAATCTCGCGGGTTTGCTCTCGGGTTCCAAAAAGAAAAAAGCCCATTTAAAGCAGCGCTAAACAAGTTCTTTTCATATACAATTGCACTGGTAATGTCCAATTTATACTGGTGCTAGGTACTTAAAAAATATCGTAGATTTGCTCTCGGGTTCCAAAAAGAAAGGGAAAACAACGCCATTTAAAGCAGCACTATTCAGCTGCTTTTCATATACATTTGCACCAGTATTATCCAATTTATACCGATGCTAGGTACGTACTTAGAAAAAATATCGCGGGTTTACTCTCGGGTTCCAAAAAGAAAGGGAAAAGGCATTTAAAGCAGCGCTAAACAGCTGCTAATGATATACATTTGCACCAGTATTCTTCAATTTATACCAGTGCTAGGTACTTAGAAAAAACATCACGGGTTTGCTCTCGGGTTCCAAAATGAAAGGGAAAAAAGGGCATTTAAAGCAGCGTTAAGCAGCTACTTTTCATATACATTTGCAACGGTATTGTCCACTTTATACCGGTGCTAGGTACTTAGAAAAAATATCGTGGGTTTGCTATCGGGTTCCAAAAAGAAAGGGAAAACCATTTAAAGCAGCACTAAGCAGCTAGTTATTATATACATTTGCATCGGCTTTCTCAAATTTATACCGGCGCTAGGTACTTAGAAAAATATCGCGGGTTTACTTTCGGGTTCCAAAAAAGAAGGAGAAAAGGTCATTTAAAGCAACGCTAAGCAGCTGCTTTTTATATACATTTTCACCGGTATTTTCCAATTTATACTGGTGCTAGGTACTTAGAAAAAATATCGCGGGTTTGCTCTTGGGTTCTAAAAATAAAGGGAAAATCCATTTAAAGCAGCACTAAGCAGTTGCTTTTTATAGACATTTGCATCGGTATTGTCCAATTTATACCGGTGCTAGGTACATAGAAAAAATATCGCGGGTTTACTCTTGGGTTCCAAAAATAAAGAAAAAAAAGTCATTTAAAGAAGCGCTGCTTTTTATATACATTTGCACCGGTATTGTCCAATTTATACCAGTGCTAGGTACTTAGAAAAAATATTGCGGGTTTGCTCTCGGGTTGCAAAAAGAAAGGAAAAAGCCATTTAAAGCAGCGCTAAGCAGCTTCTTTTTATATACATTTGCACCGGTATGGTCCAATTTATACCGGTGGTTGGTACTTAGAAAAAATATCGTGGGTTTGCTCTTTGGTTCCAAAAAGAAAGGGAAAAAAGTAATTTAAAGCAGCACTAAGTAGCTGCCTTTTATATACATTTGCACCGGTATTGTCCAATTTATACCGGTGCTAGGTACTTAGAAAAAATATCACGGGTTTGCTCCGGGGTTCCAAAAATAAAGGAAAAAAGCCATTTAAAGCTGCGCTAAGCAGTTACTTTTTATATACATTTCCACCGATAGTGTCCAATTTATACCGGTGTTAGGTTCTTAAAAAAATAAAGAGAGGAAAACTTGGTTTCATCTGTACCATTCATTTCTTTTGTTGATTTAATCTCAACCATTAAAACTTATTGCTATATATCCATAATTTGAAACCCTAATTTTATTCCCTCCTCATCATCCCTCCCATCTTTAACCACCTACACTCTCTCTGCCTCCATCACAATGCCCGCCGACGACCTACATCCTCTTCATCCCTACCACCATGGAGACAGATGATGATGCCTCATCACCACCGAAACTGAACCCTCCGCCACGGTACATGATTTTGCGAAGAAATTTAAAACCCTCGAATTGAAGATTCACTCCTCTGCTCACTTTAATCAAACTCCGGTGAGATGTTATTTTTTCATTTTATTCTGGTGGATTTTTTTTATTACTGGATTAGGTATTTGTTGAGATTAAGTTAGAAATTCTTTCTTTGCAATGTGTATGTAGAATGTGAAGTACGAGTTTCATAAGTGGTTAGTTGTAGAAGATGGTACTACTTATTACAAGGTACCGTAGATTCATATTATGTTCTTGGAGATCTAATTAGGATAATTTGTTCTTTGTATTTTTCTACTTGGTTAATTAATTTGTTTAGGGTTTATGTTTGGAAAATTTGCTCTGCTTTATACTCTTATGGATTGGCTGTTCTTTTCTATTTTCTTCATTCACACACTTGAATTTGATCCAATAATTTATAAGGCCAGATTAGAGTGAGGTGGAGGGTCAAGTGACGTGAAGCAGGAGTTGGGTTATCCATTGCCATAATTCTCCTCTTCGGTAAGAGAAAAATTCCTGCAGGTTTATATTTATATTGTTGTGATACCCTCATTCATGATCCCTTCAAAAATTGGGTTTACTTAGGTTTTGAGAAAATAGGAAAGGCCTGGTTCGAATTTGGGATTATTGTTTGCTAAATGGAAGTTATGTGTAAGATCTAAAAATTCCTTGTAATTTTTAGAGCTGTTGCGGGAGAATAAGCGCATGCGGGATCAATTAATACAAGATATAGAGAGGGAGAGGCAAGGTCTACAAACACATGAGAAGAAACCCGTTGCCGAGATGAAGAAAAGTGCTAAGTAAGGCCAATTGGTTTTTTCAATTTAATTTCACCATCATTTACTTGTGTAGTCTTCATCAGCATCGATTTGTGTGTTTTCCACTGCAAATAAGGTTGGTCTGAGCTATCTCTGTTTGTATTTTTTGTTAAGTGTGATTATTTTTCAGAATTTCACTGCTTCAAATGTTTCTAATTTGTAGGATTCATCTATAATCAATTTGAGTTCAAACATTTTTAGATGCTTCAATAACTTCATGGGTGTGCTCTTCACCAGTATGTCTTTCTTATTTGTAGTTTGGATAAATTCTTCGTGTGGGGATTTCGACTAAATCCTCTTAATTTTATATCAAGGTGCCACTCTTTCAAATTTTGTCAAGCAAATTTTTAATGAATTTGGAGTGCTGGCCTTTTAAGTAAGTAGGGTGAATATGGAGATCAAGACAGAAGCAAGTCTCTGACTTTCTTGAACACTACTTGTTACAAAGCAATTTAATTTTTAAAATCGATGTAGCTACCTTGGTTATAAGAACTTTTTTATATTAGCGTAGATTGATACGAGTTAGTTTTAGCTACCTTAGTTGATTAGTAGTGTTGAGTATTCATTGAATTCAATTCATGTTTTTTTCTATATTTTAGTGCGGTTTTTTGGTGTTCTAATAAATATTTTCATTTCTACATTTTTAATAAAAAATTAGCACTGGTGAAACTGGTGCTCATTTTTTTATTGACCACCATCGGTAATAGCACCGGTAAAACACTCCATTTGCACCAGTATTTTGCCGATGCTATTGCCCCTGTCCTGTAGTAGTGCACCTTCGTAGACACGGGAGAGGGCCATACACATCAAAATGCACAAGATCAAAGGAAGCATGAGATGATGAAATTCCTCTATATATGAAAGGGTAACGCTAAACATTTTGCAAGTTTGCAACCACTGCAATCAGAACTATCATGAGAGTGCAATTGTCCTAAAGCTCCAGCAGAGACCAAAAACTTTAAACTAGATGCAGAAACATGACCTAAACGTGAGCGCCACAAATAAAAAGGTGAGGACAAACAACTCAAATGAAAAAACACATAGAGTCTCCCTGCCTATGACCTGTACCAATCTCCTTCTGAGATTACGGATCTTGAATCAAACAAGAGGAAGAAGAAAAAATAACATTGAAACTAGATTCACATAACTGACCAACTCAGCAAAGTTTGAGTGCAAGACTAGGAATATATTGTAGACATCACTAAGAGAAACATGAGATGTGACAACATAACCAACTTCTTCCAATGGAATAGGGGTGCCGTTGACGGTTATGATAGTAAGAGGTGAATTTGGAGATAAGGAAAAAAAGATGATAGATGAGGAGACATATGATGAGAGGCACCCGAATCTCGAATCCACAAAGAAGAAGATATACCTGAGACATACAATGAAGACGGTATACCTGAGATACATGACAATGACTAACCTCGTGCAACAGACATGGTAGGAGGCTGCAAGGCAAGGAATTGATGGTATTGCTAAAACATGTATAATTCCATTTCAACATTAATCGCCCGAAGATAATTATCCTTACATTCAGCCATAACTAAAGCATAACTCCAAAAACTCAGAGTTCACCGTGTAATATTTTCGAACAAATTCCAATAAAAACACAATCCAAATGAAACCATAATCACAACTACAAAAGCAAAAAATCCAAAATTCACCAACTCAAACAAAATTTAAGGTTGTAGCCAAACTCGAGAATCTAAAACTTACAACACAAGAAAATATGAAAGTCTCCAAATCAATACCCAAAATATCAAATCAACAAATAAACAAGCATAATTATACCCAAATCATCAATTCATTCACAAATAAAAAATACCTTCTCTGAAAGATGACTCCGAAAAGTAACCAAAAAATAGACCTTCTATCCGAGCCTAACTGCAGTAGTTTTAGAACTCAAAATTTGATCTTCACTATTCACACTGTATAAATACATCTCCGAATCATCCTTCCAAATTTTTAGCTCAATCCCATGGTTGGACGTTGAAAAAACTCAAATATACCCAAAGTGATATCCAAATAGCAGAAAAATGCAGAGTTTCTGGCCGAGCATAGATGCAGTACTTCCAGACCTCAAAATTTGATCTCCACCTTAACAATGTAGAAAAAATGATCTGGGACAATTTTCCAAAGTTTCAGCTCAATCCACCTGTCAGATGTTGAGAAAACTCAAATCTACCGAAACTATAACTTTAAAAGTAAAAAATCACTCTTTAACTCTATTTGCAATTGATCTTCATTTCAATCTATCTTTAATCCCTCTCGGTCCATGACTTTGTTACCATGTTGATTTAAGGATTTAGGGATTTAAGAGAAAGGGAATTGCATTGTCAAAGTGTATTCTTACAAATGAGCAAGAAGAAGTGTAAAGAGAGAGACCTAAACTAATACTTGAAAAGACTAAGTAACCCTTAACTAATAAATATATATTGCTAACATCACTGACATTGACCTCATTTAATATGTCATTTAATATTAGGAGTACTGAATTTTTGGTGGGTGAGGTGAAAATTTAGTTGGGGTAATAATGAGCTAAAGGGGTGGGGCCAAATAATCACTGCCTATGCAACCCCTCTGCTTTAGTGAAGAGGTATTCACTAATTTAGAGGGGTTACATAGGCACTAGTTATTTGGGCCCTTACAATATTGATGTGCTTAATTTATATCTCACTTTTAACACATTCGAAGTCTAAGTTTGGAATAGAATATGAACTTAATTGGAAAGAAATTGACATTTTATCAATTATAAGGTTAGGATGAATTCACATGTTTTATATACTAATTCTTTAATTTATGAAATGTTTTAGATTGTATTGAAGTGTTCGAATTTTGAAGAGTTTGAGTTTTGAAAAAGCATTGAAGAAGTAAGAAGATTTTGAAGAAGAAGGACAAATACTAAAATTTGATAGAAGTTAGGAAGATTAGGCATTGCGGGCCGCAGTATATATTGTAGCCCATGATGACCAAAACGTAGTCAAAGGCATGGGTAAAAAGGAACATTGCAGGCCGCAACATATACTGTAGCTCACAATGAGCGGATTTCATTTATTGCTTATCATTTAATCTATGTTTACCTTGTATTTTTGTTGTTTTGTTATGTGTTTAGCAAATCTAGGCAAAATATACTCTTGGGAGCAATTGATAAACATTTCTAATATGAATTTGTTAGATTTGATTTATCCTATTTTGCACTTTGGGAGGTCGTCGTCGTGCCTCTCAAAGATGGTATTTATATGCCTTAATTGCAGTTATACTACTAGAAAGTAGATAGTGGCAAGTCGGGGTCGTCCACCGAGAAGAGGATATTCCTAAGCGTTTACACATATAAGAGTGGATATGGGCCTAGATATAGCTATACACACACACACACACATATATATAAAAGCAAGTAAAGAGGTGGGTTTTGATTTTTTTTATAAAACACCATGACTAATTTAAACTACTAAATTAACAAACAATTATATATGACAATACAACTAGGAACACACTAATACAAAAGACGAAATAAAGATGAAAATGAGTCTTGGGCGCAATTGGTTTACATTTCCAGCTATCCTTTGATCATCGACTAATCATCCTATTTTTATGCATTAACCACATATTGTGGAGAACTTGTCAAAACCTTTCGGGTGAAGACATTTCTCACCTCTCCCCGGATATAGTTAGAGTGGGCGATCGGCGTCACACAATAACCCTTACCCTCGGGTCACCCTAGATGATCGGCGTCATAGACTTCCCCGAGAATAGAAATACACATGGAGAACCAATACAGCTAACACAATATCCTACAAGCGAGATATATTGGGATAGCACAAATATATCTACTAATAACGACTACAAGGATCGATCTTCATGCTAATCGTTATTAGTGAACCACATTGATAATTAGTCAAACTCATTCAAATTCATCTCAAATATAAGCAATACACATCAATCAATTATCATAATTAGTTGTCGCACCTAATTATAACCTAACATCAACTAACGATAATCACATCGACAAAAAGTCAAACTATCCCGTGTTTGACCAAAAACCTAGCAAATAATTAACCCACAATCATCAACTAGTTTATCATCCTAGTCTAAATCATGCATTAACTACA
>JAULKM010000012.1:9831426-9852938 GCA_032355605.1 Rubia tinctorum | reverse complement strand
GGGGGGGGGGGGGGGCCGCCCCGCGCCCACCCCCCCCCCCCCCCCAACGGATTGGATCTGAAGGTTTTTTTTTCTCTTGGAAAGCGTGAGAGAGAGAGAGAGTTGTAAAGGAGGAAAAAGAAAACTATCATCTATAATTATTTCTATAAGAAAAGATTTATGTTTTCTTATTACCCATCAATAAGTTAGAGTATGAGTAACAAGAATGCTCCGTTAAATGTTTTGATAAACAATGTCCAAATTCTACACAACTACAAAAACACTTTGAACAATTTCTCTGTAATTGTTAAAGTAAATCCATGTTCTTTATTCCAAAAAGCATATTCACAGTTATTGCTTATATCCTAACAATTAAAAGAAGTTGTGATGGTTAGACAGAATCTTTTAAAAAAATCCTAACAATTACAAAGATGTACCGTGAATGAACAAAAAAAATTTTTGGTACTGGAGTGATATTTAGGGCATAAATTTTAATATTTTTGAACTTTTCAATTAAATTTAGTCTCACCCCAATTTTTTTTCAAATTCAACTCTACAATGTTTCAGATTTTTATTGTTACTATATGGAAATTAATATTAATTGTGTTAGTTATTATAATAATTACTATTATCATTAATTTTAAACTGTCTCTATTATTAGTTTAAATTATTCTTATCTTTTTATTCTTGTTAATGTTTTATTCTATTCAGTATAATGCATGCATAAAACAGAATTCGTTATTTAGTTCAACACTTTTAACTGCAGTTTGTCAAATTTTCCAAACCATCTATCGTCAGTCCAACTGTTAGGATACATGTTCCGAATTTGGAAATCAATATAAATGATATTTTTAAAAAAAATAATTCATGACCGCTATGCAACAGAGCTTTAGTGGGATTCCTGGACTAGTGGCACTTGATCAATTACGCATTTTGACTTCAGTTATTAAAAACATTGAGGGCAATATACATATATAACCCTACATTTTTAAGTATGTGTCAATAATGGTGGAACTAAACTGGGGCGAGCCGGTGCGGCCGCCCCGGTAAATTTCGACGAACTAAGGGAGTGACACTCTTCCTGTCTTTGGGCACCCCGACTCATTAAAATTGAAAAAGGTTCCGCCCAAGAAGGTAATTCGTCCGCCCCGGAGATTTTTCATCCTGGAATTTATCATCGCACATTGGATATTTTGAAGAGGTTGTAGACTTGAGAGGAAGAAGAAAATTCAGAGGGGAGACGCGAGAAGAAGAAGAAGACTCAAAAGTTGGGCCTTTTCATTTTACATCATTTTTCAAATAAATAATGTAGTTGGGTTGGGCAAAGTTTATTAAGCTTCCAATGCTATTATCTCTCCCAAATGGCCAAATTTTGAATTCAACTTTCCAGAAAGTGATTCTTTCAAATGAAAAATACGGAAAATATTAAATTTGACTCTCTTGGAGCACTATAATAGCCACTTTTACAGGATATTCTCCGTTTTAATTCATCAGAACTCTCTTGTAGAACTATTTTAACCACTTTTACAGGATATATTCTTTGCTTTAATTTATCAAGATGCATATTATTCTAACCTATCTATTCAATGAAGGAGAGCCTAAGATGAAATTGAGGTGAACTACAAGTTACAAAATTTTGTGTTTATTCAGACAACTCAATTCTTCAACTTAATTTCAATTCTCAATTAGGCATGTATTTTCAATTAACTTATTATGTTATTTAATTAAGTTACTGACTTATTGAATTAATTTTTAGATATAAATATATTGATTTCAATTAAATTATTCAACTTATTTGATTGTAATTGAAATATATTAATTTAATTAGGTATAAATAAATTTATAAGTATCATTTGTTCATTAATTTATTTTTTATAATTTTATTTATATTTCTTTGTTTACTAAGTTTTGTTAAGTGTATTTAAAAAAATTGTCAATGTGATTCACCCTCCCCCAAATTTTGTCCTGGTTCTGCCACTGTGTGCCAATATAATGCTCAAATAATTGAAACTACAAAAACAAGCCTAACTAGTTTATGAAAGTGCTAATATAACCTAAGACACCATTTACAGCGTTGACCAACATTGACTACACATAAAATGACCAAAATGCCCCTTGACTTAGAATCTAAAAGTGTTAAGACAATTTTACCATCGGGCCACAACCTGACCACCACTAGGTTGCCGCCGCGCCACCTCCACCCAGTCATCACCCCCACTCCCTCCACAGCTCACCACTCCCAACTCCACCCACCACCGCAGCCCACCCACCTTAACCCCCAGCTCCGCCACCACCAGCTCCGCCACTGCCACATCCTACTGCGCCACCACCGCAACCTACCCACCTTAACCCCCAGCTCCGCCACCACCAGCCCTGCCACTGCCACATCCTATTGCGCCACCACCTTGTTCCACCGGCCACCACTGCCAAATCTATTGCAACCCCTCATCTCACCGCCCTAGTCCCACCCACTGCAAAACCTTATCTCACCCGCTGTGACGCCCTTAGCCCGATGCCACTATGAAGCCCTAGTCCACCCAGCCCCGATGCCACACAACTGAATGCAATCGAAGCAGAAAAAAGAAGCACTCAGAGCCCTCAATAATGAGAAGAAAAAGCAATCACAAGAAGAGGAAAAATTATTAGTATTCGAAGAAGCAATCGAAGAGAAGATGAAATGATATGTGGTAGTGGAGAAACAAACAAAGAGAAGCAATCACAAAGGAAACAAAAATGGGAAAGATGAAGACATGGTTAGGGCTGGGGTATAATAGTAATTTTTATTTTGTATTCAAATTTTTATTTTTTCATAGGGGCAAAAATGTCCTTTCACAAAATTTCAGGTAAAAGTTGCTAGAAATTGGTACGTTTGCACTTACGCTTACTATTTTGGGTTACATTTTCACCTTTAATTATCAAAAGTTATATTGGCACTTATGTGAATTAAGTAGGGTTATAAAAACACTTTTCTCTATAAATAATTATAATATGACGTTTAAAGTTATTGGAACGAGATTTTCCATTATTTGTCAAACCATTAAGTGATGGAACAAAAGATTTCTTCTAATTTCATCTTAAAAAATATTGAATTTAAATGATAACATAAGAATTTTCAATTAAAATTTGACAATTACTTTGATCATATCATTTGTAGTAATATAATTATTAATTAAACGTGACTGGAGATATTGATCAATTAAGGAAGACAAACATACCTGAAATCCGCTGGTCAAGAAACAATGACTTAAATGAATAATGAGTTAAATGGATTACTGAAAAACATGGGTTGAACAAAGTAGGTTTGTGGGTTAACCGTTGATTTATCCATATGAGTTGGTATATAAACTTATATATGTCAATATATGGGTTGAAACCCGCAAGATTACCCATATGAGTTGGTATATAAACTCATATCGGTCAATATATGGGTTGAAATTACCCATATGAGTTACTATATAAACTCCTATGGATTAATATATGTATAGAAATTCACGGGTTTTACCCATATGGATTGATATTTAAATTCACATGGGTCCATACTTGGGTTGAAACCCTTGAGTTAACCTATTTTTTATCCATGAGTTTGAATAATATTTTACCCACGGGTTGAGCAGGTTTTAACCCTACCTGTTTTGACCCGGCCCATTTTTTAACCCATCATAAAATGGGTCAAAAGAGTCATACTTACCCATATTGCCCTACTCATACTCGGCCCGTCCACCCATTTGCCACCCCAAAAAATAATCAAAGAATTTTCTTATTTCACTGCGCATCATAGCAATATAAGATTGAATCGAATGCTGGAAGGTCTAAATTCAGTTTGGTTCTCTATCTTAATAAATGGAATCCCACAAGGTTTTTTTTAAACCTTCAAGAGGTTTGAAACAAGGGGATCCACTATCCCCATTCTTTTTCAATATAATTACTGAATTGCTAACCTTAAATCTGAGAAAACAGTTTCAGATAGGGAATTTAAATTTTTTTAAAACACAGGTAAACATTTTCCCCATAACTCAGCTTTTGTTTGAGGATGACACTGTCATATTCATATCAGGAACATCCAAAACTCTTAGAAACCTTATGAAATTTATGGACATATATCAGATGGTAACATGCCAAAAGAAGAATTTTTCAAAAATCTATTTTTACTCAGGAAAACTATGCAGGAGGAAAAAAGATTAGATTCAACGGATCATGGGAATGAGTCAAGGCTCAATTCCACTGTCATACCTAGGGGTTCAAAATTTATAGGTAGAAAACTTAACAGGTATTTCAGAGACTTAATTGATAAGGTAGTCAACAAGTTGGAAAACTGGAAGAATAAGTAGATCTCTCAAGGGGGGAAGCTAATCCTTATAAAAACATGTATTGAATGTTATTCCTCAATACTCATGGTCGGTTACAGCTCCTACAACTCACATAATTAATAAAATTGAAAGTCTGATGAGTAATTTCTTCTGGGGAGAGAAAGAAGATAATAACAAGAGACATTGGGTTTCATGGGAGAGGATGTGCTATCCAACACAAGAAAATGGAATAGGTATTAGGGACTTAACCACATCGGTTCACTCATTTTCCACCAAAATTCGGTGGAAGCTGCAGCTAGGGATGTTCATGAACCAATCCGGACCGGTAAAATGGACCGACTCGGATCGGAATATAAAGACCGGAACTGGATATATAGAATTTCGGTCCGGTCTTTGGTCCAAGATTTTTTAGGATTCCGGGTTCCGGTTCTGTTCGGTCCAAGATTGGATTTTTCCGGCCCGGACAGGTAACCAACTCTTATACATATTTTTATGTATATATAATTTAAGAATATATACTATTTTAGATTTATTTCCGATGAGCTTGTATTCTTCCATATTTTGAGGTAAAAACTTTCCAATAACTTCTAGTTTACCATCTTTTAAAAACTAAAATTTGATTGAATTTTTTTCAACACCAAAATATTTTTTGTAGAAAAATAAAGTCTACTAAAATCCGCTCCAACCGGTCCAAAACCGGAATAATTCCTGTCTGGTCTCGGTCCTAAATAATTTCTAACCAGTCCGGTCCCCGATCCAAGTTTTTTATGATTTCGGTTCCGGTCCTAACCGGTTCCGGTCCGGTCTTGGATCGATGAACACCCCTAGCTGCAGCTAGGAATAACCCTCTGGTCAAAGTTTATTTGGTCATTACCACTGAGCTATAGAACTTCATAAGCATGGGATAAGTACAGAAACATAGATAGATTCTCTGAATTGAATTCACAGGTTATCATAAATGATGAAAAGACTAACATATGGATTGCCAACTGGTTAGGTACAGGCTGTCTCTTGAACATATGGCCGCCACAAATACAAGTACCTTTTCCGTATCTACAAGTTAAAGACCTCCAGGTGAGTAAGCATTCTATACTCCCTATCTTATCGGATTACTTACCCACTCAATTGGTGTCAAAAATTGGAATGGAAATAAATTTGACAACTCATAAAGATTTTCTAATTTGGAAACCGGATGATAGGGGATGTTTTAGCATTAAGTATGCTTATTTGTCAATCAAGAAAACAAAACCAACTATATCATTATTATCAAGAGTATGGAATTCAATAATTCCAAACAAAATATCTATTTTTGTTTGGAAATTATTGAATAATGTCTTACCTTTTGATATTATTCTTATGAGAATGGGTTTTAATCTTGCTTCAAAATGCCCAAAATGTCAGAATGTAGACGTTGTAGGACATTTTTTCAATACCCGTACATAGGCTGAGAAAGTATGGAAAAAATTCCATAGTTTGATGAATTTCCAAAATAGGCCCTTCAATTCTATATCATTAAGACTGCAACACTACTGGAATACAACAGGTTCATCCAAATTAAGAATTTCCATAATTTGTAACTTACCAATGATAATTCTATGGGAATTATGGAAGGCAAGGAACAAAAATATATATATGAGAATACAAATTTTAATGCTAAACCTATTTGAAAATCTGTTACCACTCTTTCTTTCTCTTTGTATTCGGTACACAATGACCTGCACTTTTTATCACATAATCATATTTTCTTCATTAATGGGATTGTCCCACCACTGATATAAAGGTCAAAGATGATAGTAAGTACAATTAGATGGATACCTCTCCTAGGAGGTATAAAAATCAACTGTGATGCCTCCTTTAGTTTAAATAAATCAGGCATAAGTTGTGTCTTTAGGTCTTCATCCGGTTCTCTACTGCATACAATCTCTGAATATGTTAATGATCAGTTATCATCTACTCTTCACGCAGAACTAACAGTTGTCCACGTAGGTATGAATGGGGATGTTAACCGGGGTACAAAGGCTATCATTGAAACTGACTCGAAACAAGCGGTGGATATATTACGGGCTGAAGTTAAACCACCTTGGAGATTGATACATCTTTTCAGAAAGATTAAGACCATAAAACTTGAGGGAAACTTTGAATTTGCTCACACATTCCGGGAAGCTAATCGGCCAACGGACTACCTAGCGAGACTTGCAAACAAACTTCACAGAAACACTGATTTTGAAGTCACAAGACAAGAGCAAGACTTTCTTTTTCTCTTAAGACAAGACCATCTGTTTCCTCACTTCCGGAAGAAAAAGATTCCACTTTGAGATTAAATCGATTAGAATTATGGAAGTTGTGGTCTGTCTGGCCATTTAGAATTTAACGCAGGGGTGGAGGATTTGGAAATGGAAACAAATACTACAAACCCCCATAATCAATTGATATAATATACTCATCTCATTTGATAAATAGGATGGTCAATTAGATTGACCTTTTGTAATTTCCTATTTGGCTATTAATGGTTAGGGGATCCATTAAATAACCCCTGCTCATCGATGATGAGCTTCTGATTTAAAAAAGAAAGAATGCAGGAAGTTCTAACAATAACATTTTCGGGATTATATCCTACCAAACGAGCAGAATTGTGCAAGATCCAAAGCTAATGAACTTTCAACTGTATAATTCTGCGACTCAACTTGATGCACCTCTATCCGCAGTCCGTTCTTTCTTCTGCAAATCCAGAATATGAAAACTTCAATTACAGACTGAATTATATGACTCGGCGATCAAAAGTTCATTAGAAACTCCGAAAACAATTGACTTAATACACCCTCTCTCCCAGGAAAGGGCCCGATTTTACTACACTTTCAATGTTAAAAATAAATCCAGGTTTCAGGGCAGATAAGGAACCATCCAAGCCTGTTCTCAAACAAAATGGGAAGGAAATGAGGGATGTTACCATCTGCGTTGACTCGGTTTTCATAGGATCACTTTTTCTTGTTTATACAGAATACAAGCAAGCAAGCAGAGACATTTTCAAGTGTCCTTCATTGCTTGTAAAACACAATATCTCGGCTGCAACTGACTTTAATAGCTTCCTCCAGACTCTGCATTCGATCAAAATCAACTTTGAACGTTACCATTGTGACATCATCTTTTCCAGTATCGTAATCTTGCTTAATGTCCTCAGCCTGAAATGACTGCAGCTGGAAAATCCACACAACGATGTATCAGCGGCATTGTTCATTACAAAATTGAAGAAAAATATGCAAGTAGCAAAAGGCTCACTATACAAAATTTTCAACAACCATGTAGCCCTTCATCCTTTAGACTTCTACTCTGCAAACTTAATTAACATGCTGTTGCAAAGGAAGAGATTCATTGTAAATCTATCAACATATACTTTATCCTAGGAAATTACCTGGTGGTAGAGGACTCCTAAGAGATCAAATGGAATCTCCAGCCCCATTGAGATCTACACAAATAACATCCTTGTCACATTCCTCAGAAATCTTAGGATAATACAGGAAAGCCTTAAACGAAGGTGAGCATCAGGAAGAAGAATTTGTTACTTTTGACTTGACAAGACAAGTAGGGGCATTTCTCAAACATTCGGCAGCAACACCTCCATAAGCCCTGACTAAACCCCCAGTTCCAAGTTTGATGCCTCCAAAATGTCTATTTATGAAACACAGCCAAGAATGAGGAATTGCAAATGAAGACTAAATAAATTTGACTAACTCGACTTATGCCATAAATAATCGAATGTGACAGAACTGATGCAACAATCCAGAAAAAGTAACATTTCACGCCCACCTCTGCAGAAATGCTTTGTTCTCAGAAAGAATGAAGCTGTAGCAAATGCATTTGTATTCTGCTAAGTGCTAATCCATACCTGATAACAACCACCATAACTCTATCTATTCCAGAAGATTCTATTGCAGAAAGAATGGGTTTTCCAGCAGTACCAGATGGTTCACCATCGTCATTACTCCGAAACTGACTTCCAACCTGAAACCGAAGGGCATGGGAATTAAATCAGGAAACAGAAAATATAAACACTAGCTCATACACTTGCATTAGGAATAATGCCGTTTGGGAAAAGTACTTCTAGAGTGAAATTAAACCCCCAGGTTAGCCAGCCCAAAATTTATCATCGAACATGTCAACTTATCGATTTTGCAAGTCACATTTTCTACCATTTCTGAAGAACCGTTCGTAAAACTATTAAACATAGGCCATAGCCCTTAAGTAGTAGATGATCGTGTGGAATTAGCAATTTGGATCGTATCTTACACACGATTTCCTCTGTGTTTTAACATAACACAGAGGAAAGGGTAAAGCATTTTCTACTAATTAACAAAAGAAACTACCACTAGGACAATTAGTAATCACTCATCGTGAGAAGTCACTAGATTAAATACAAGAGCAATAGAAGCCCAAAAATCATCATCATTACTCCGAAACTGATCTCCAACCTGAATCCGAAGGGCATGGGAATTAAATCAGGAAACAGAAAATATAAACACTAGTTCATCACTTGCCTTAGGAATAATGCCGTCCAGGAAAAGTACTTCTAGAGTGAAGTTAAACCCACAGGTTAGCCAGCCCAAAATTCATCATCGAACATGTCAACTTATCGATTTGCAAGTTACATTTTCTACCATTTCTGAAGAACCGTTAGTAAAACTACCAAACAGGGGCCATAGCCCTTAATGCTTCAGAAGTAGTAGATGATCGTGTGGAAACAGCTATTTGGATCGTATCTTACACATGATTTCCTCTGTGTTTTAACATAACATAGAGGAAAGGGTAAAGCATTTGCTACTCATTAACCAAAGAAACTACCGCTAGGAAAACTAGTAATCACTCATTGTGAGAAGTCACTAAATTAAATACAAGAGCAATAGAAGGCCAAAAATATACAAAGCTAATTCCGGATAACCACATTTAATAAATAATAAGCCTTATTAGTTATAATACATTCTCTCTCCGTTCAACTAATTATGACACACTTTTCATTCAGTTTTCTCAAGGCATGATTGACCACTAATAACTTTTGTTGCATATACTAACGTCGTATAAAATTTTGATATTTAGAAAGTACATGTTACGAAGAATCTAACGATATCTCAGATGATAATATTATTACTTTTATACTATATGAAATCCATGGTCAAACATGACTTGGGAAATTTAACTTCAAAGTGTGTCAATATTAGCTGAATGGAGGGAGTACCTCCTCATAACATAAGCTGCACACTTTAATTCTTAAAAGGGTTGACCATTACCTTTTCGTTTATAACTAAGAATCCTGAAAAGTTTGATAGTTAAAATTACATACTCTCTCCCATCCCAAGATTAATGGCACAATTGTTTTTTCCAAGTCAAATTTGAAAAACTTTGACCCAAAATAAAAATCAATGTATACATAATAAAAACATCACGTGGGATCTTGTTAGATTTATCTCAATATCTATTTTCTAGATATAATTTTTTATGCAGAATTATTACATGTAACTAGAGATATTAACGGTTAAATTTGATCATTGAAGACCGTGAAAAAACAATTGCGACATTAATCTTAATTAAGGTTAACAAAATTTCATAATTAAGGTTAACAAAATTTCATAATTAAGGTTAATCAATTTGTACAAAAGAATAGAAAAGTGCAGCTTATAACAGAGTAGTACCTTGTAAGCCCAGCAATTATGTGTAGCCTTGGGGTCTTGAACCTACTCACAAACATCAACCAAATAAAAATTGAATCTTTCACAATTTTATTTAAAAAAATTTCATGTAGAAGTATAGAACGTTAACGGTGACCTCAGATAAGAAAGCGTGGGCTGAGCGTTCATCGGAGATGGGCCCAGCAATGGCGATGAATTTACTCTTCTTTATCTCTTTCTGAAACACAACCCGTTCCTTAATTGAAGTGAATTGACCGCCTTTAGAATTAGAACTGGCGGCCATGGGTCTGGTGCAGCAATAGCAATATCCAGTACTGGGTAAACGATGCCGGTCAATCTGGTAAAGTTGAAGAAGGGTTTGGGTTTGATGCAGTTTTCTGAAAGGAATTGAGGGAATCAACATAGAGGCAGCCACCCGCATGAGCGAGCGGGACGATGATTACTACTGCTGTTCTATGTATGAGTGGTTTCGATTGGATTAACGTTTTCGTTCCCTGTAGTGCTTAGGAGGCGTGGTCAAGTAGGAATCAAGTTCCACGCCTTCATGGAGAACTCGCTTAGCGCTTGGGCTTTATGGGAAAGTGTCATGGTCTTGAAGGGTAAAATCGTATTTTTCAATAAAATACCAAGCTCCATCAACTAAACAGTAGCAGGGAAGTAGAGCGGTTGCGATGGAACAATAAGAAGGAAGTGGATTATGTTGTAGCAGGTGGTTAGAAGCAGTAAGAAGAAAAAAAAACATACTATAAACATGACGAGAGTGGTTGTTAGAAGTTACTCCCTCTGTCTCAACAGTAATGACATATTTACAAAAGTAATGGCATATTTATGTCATTACTTGTGGGACGGAGGGAGTATCAATTTGTATTCTAATCACTTTGTGTAGTACTTTGAGTTGAACTTTTAGCTGTGTTTTCTCTCCAAAATCTATAAGATTAATTAGTAATTTTTCTCTTCTTTCTTTTTGTTCATAAAAATTGGTATCAGAGTCATCCATCCTTGGCTTTAATGGCGGGCAATACTCGCTTTAAAACGATGGAAAACCAATCCGAGATGTTGAAAATCATCTCTGAAACAGTGCGCAAGAGTTGAAGCAAAATCTGGAGCTCAACTGCAAAAATCAAGGGGAATTGGAGGCATCGATGAAGGATCCCAAAGAAGACTTTAACAACAAGTTTTCTGAACTCACGGGAAGGATAAATGTGACCGACAACAGGATCGAAGCGATGATGACAATGTTGACGGAGAGCGTAAGGAAAGAAATCAAGAAATAAACACCGGAAGTTCAAGCAGAAATCATTCTCGCAGTCGATCGGAGCTAAACAATAACGCACAGATTCGAGGTCAGCCGATCAGAGGTACGATTCCTATAGTTAACAATCCTAGAGTTTTATTTGTGAAGAAGATGATTGGATTAACAAAACTGGGTTGAGTTCTGGGAATAATCAACCTAAAGTTGAAATGAATGTGTTCTCTGGTGATAAACCTGTTGAATGGCTTAGGAAGTGTGGAAAATTTTTCAATTATTATAACATCAATGATCCCCAACGTTTGGAAGCCATAGAAATTTACCTAGAGGGTAAGGCTGAAATCTGGTTCCAAAATGAGAAGCGAATTATGAGATTTAATACTTAGGGAGATTTCTGTGAAGCTGTTTTGAAAAGATTTTCTCAAATTGGGGGAAGAGATGTGTTGTGCAGAATACCCGAGAAAGAATAAGCAAAGAAAATAAAGCGAAAAACAAAACACCGAGAATTTACGTGGTTCACTAATTGGCTACATCCACGGCCGACCAAGATCAGATTCCACTAGAGAGAAAAGACCAGAATTACTAATTTCCCACTCTCTACCAATCCTATATCTTAGGGTTACAATAAAAGGATATATATAGCCCTCTCCACCTTAAACCCTAACGGCTTTGGGCCCAAAAACATTTTGGCCCAAATCAGAACAGAAGACAAAATATCAATAACAGTCCAAACAGAAGACATGCTATACCGTCGGGTCGGGGGGTCTCCGCCCCCCGAACCCTCAGGCCAGGGTGCGCTCTGCCCCCTAGACCCCCCGACTCGCTGACTGGGCAGCGAGATCCCGTACCTACCTGTCGAAGTGGCTAATACGTATTCATACCAACAAGATGAGGTAGAGGAGTTTAACAAACTCTATCAAATGGGTACTGTGAGGGAATATCAGGAATTGTTTGAAGAGTTAAGATCATTGATCATAGGAAAGCATCCTTACTTGTCTAAGAGATTCTTTATGTCAAGTTTTGTAAGGGGGTTGAAAGAAGAGCTGAAGCCTATGATCAAATTTTTTAAGCTTGAAACATTACAGGATACAATAGAGGTAGCTTACTTACAAGAATTGAATATAGAAGTGCAGAGTAATAAATAAAAACAGTTTGCCTTTCACTCAGAATGTGAACCACTTCAGACATGTTGCTGATGAGCAAAAATGGTGCACTTCAGATGTTAGACCCAATGTTGATAGGACTGCTGGGTGGAAGAATAATATTGGAGGGGTAGACAAACCGGGGTGGAAGCAGAATTCTGGGGAGAGAAATAATGAGAGGTTCAAATGAATTTCACCTCAAGAACTTCAGCACAGAAGGGAGCATAATCTGTGTTACAAGTGTGGTGAAAAGTTCACACCAGGCCATCGTTGTAGGTATAAGCAAATATATCTAATCTTTGGACGTGAAACACTGTATCCAGGAGAAATATTGGTGGAAGAAGATGAAGAACAAGAAAGTGTGGAGAATGAAGAGCCTGAAATGATCTCATTAAATACAGTATGGGGAAATATGAGTTCTAGGATTAATACTTTGACTGGTTATATTCAAGGAGTTAGAATTAATATACTTCTTGATACAGGTTCCACTGATAGTTTTATTAATCCTCATCTGAGTCAATAGATAAGGTTGCAGTCGGTGAAAACCAAACCATTTCTGGTCACTGTGGCTAATGGAAGTAAGGCTTATGAAGCAGGTTTGTGTCCTCAGGTTTCATGGGTGATAAGGAATCATGAATTCATGTTTGATCTCAAGGTTATGGAGCTAGGGGATGTGGATATCATTTTAGGCGTCGATTGGATGAAAAACTTTAGCCCAATCACCTTTGATTTTCATGATCAGAGTATTTCATTTTTCAGCCAAAACTACCATTGGGTTCTTAAGGGAACTACTGAAATAGCTGATATCAATCTTGGGGAACAGCTACAGAGTAATGATTGCAAGAAAAGAAAAATGTTTATAATGGATATGGGCATGGGGGCAGGAAAGAATCTGGGGTGCAGCAAGAAAATGAAATAACTCAGAAATGCACAATGGGAAGTTGGGCAGGAGGAGAGGTTTAATTTGGTACAGAAGGAAAAAATATGAAGAATGAAAAGGGAATTGTGAAATAGAACTGTGACAATGGAATCAAGAAGTTGGGTGTTCCAAAATGCATCAAACAGGTTTTATTTCATTTCAGCAATATTTTTTATATTCCTACAGAACTTCCATCGGAAAGGGAAGTTGATCATAAAATCGTTCTTAAACCTGATTCTCAACCTTTCAAAATTAAACCATATAGGTATCCACACGCTTATAAGGCCGAGATCTAGAAGCAAGTGAAGAAAATATTGGACAATAAAATCATTCAACTTAGCAACAGCTCGTATGCCTCACCAATGGTGTTAGTTAAGAAGAATGACTTAACTTGGAGGATGTACATTGATTATAGAAAGCTCAATGACATAACTGTAAAAGATTGTTTCCCCATTCCCATTATAGATGAGTTGTTAGACGAATTAGAAGGTTCCAAATACTTTTCTAAGCTCGATTTGAGGGCAGGATATCACCAAATAAGAGTTAGGAAGGAGGATATTGACAAAAATGCTTTTCAAACCCATCATGGGCACTTTGAATTCATTGTAATGCCTTTTGGTTTGACGAACGCTCAGGCTACGTTTCAAGGCCTTATGAATAAGATTTTTAGTTCATTATTGAGGAATTGTGTGTTGGTTTTTTTCGACGACATTTTGGTGTATAGCGGGTGTTTGGAGGAGAATTGTGAACACCTACAATCTGTTTTAACAGCTCTGCAGGAACATAGATTGCATGCAAAACTGTCGAAGTATGTATTCGCAAGGGATCAAGTAGAATATTTAGGTCATGTAATATCAGAGAAAAGCGTCAAGATGGATGACAGCAAAATCAAGTGCATTATGGAGTGGCCAGTTCCTAAATCAGTCAAGGAACTTAGAGGATTTCTTGGTTTAACGGGTTATTACAGACGCTTCATTTCTCGTTATGGGATCATATGTAAACCTCTCCATTTGCTTCTCAGAAAGGATTCATTTTCTTGGAATGAAGATGCCACTACTGCTTTTGATCTACTCAAAAAGAAAATTACTTCAGCACCAGTGCTTCGAATGCCAAACTTTAAAGAGGTGTTCATTATCGAAACAGATGCCTGCGATAAGAGAATGGGGGTTGTGCTTATGCAAGATGTGAGACCCATTGCTTTTCTTAGTAAAGCATTTTGTCAGAGGAGTAAAGGGCTATCTACGTATGAAAAGGAACTACTAGCGTTGGTTATGACTGTGGATAAATGGCACCATTATTTGGTTGGGAATCATTTCATTATAAGGACTGATCATAGAAGCCTGAAGTATTTGATCGAACAGAAGTTAACTAATGCGCTTCAACACAAATGGGTGACCAAGCTTTTGGGTATGAGCTTCGAAATACAATATAAACCAAGTAGCACTAATAGCTCTGCAGATGCTTTATCTCGAATGCCACATCCAGTTTTTAAATTGCATGAAAGTGTTGAAAAACAAGATCAAATTCGGAGCAGTGATATTGGCAATGAAGGGAAGTATGTTAAAAATCTTAGTCCATCGGAGGTTATTGAAGAACGGGATCAGACGTTGAACAATGATAATAGCAGTGAAAATGAGCATTTGAAAAATGTGATTCCATCAAATGATCTATGTGAAGTTATTGATTTTAGCAAGGAAATTAATGTTGACTATAAGGCAAGAAGACAAGGGCAAAAAATTAATGATCAGGATGGGACAGAATGGGATACAAACAACGTAGTGCAATCTTTAAGTGTGCATGGTGATTCAACCAATAGTTGTTGCGTGCAGGAACGATGTGGTGATAAAAATTAACACCACAAAGCATGCAGGATGGGAAATCTGATCTAGAAGAATGTGGTGATCAAGAATTAACACCACGGAGCACGCATGATAGAAAATCTTATCAGGTGAATTTGATTGCTCAGCAACTTTTGTCATGCTCTTCACGAACTATTTCTTCAATAGTTCCAACCTGGATGGTACGGATTGAGAAAATTTATGAGGGAGATTCAGAAATTCAGGATATCATGGCTGCTACAATATTGGGACCATCAAATGATGACAACCATTCTGAGTATTCTTATATCATAGGGTTATTGCGGAAGAATGGCAGAATTGTAGTGGGAAAAAGTAATCAAGCTAGGAGTGATATTCTGAAGGCTATGCATGCATCAAATATTGGGGGTCATTCAGGTCAGTCTGCTACTATTAAAAGAATTTTATCTCTATTTTATTGGCCAAGAATGAAGGATGATATTATTAAATTCATTAGAAGTTGTTATGTGTGTCAAAGAAGTAAATATGAGCATTGCATGAGCCCTGGTCTATTACAGCCGTTACCAATACCAGTACATTCATGGTCCCAAATTAGTATGGATTTTGTCGAAAAACTACCCATTTCAGGGGGTAAAGACGCAGTTTTAGTGGTAGTGGACATGTTCACTAAATATGGACATTTTGTGGCACTATCTCATCCGTTTGATGCTCCTAGCATTGCCAAGGTGTTTCAGAATGAGATTTGCAAATTACACGGATTTCCTGAAACTATTATCTCAGCCGAGATAAGCTGTTTACAAGCAATTTTTGGAAAGAACTGATGAAACCAATGGGAATCAAACTAAACTTCAGCTCTGCCTACCATCCTCAGTCTGACGGGCAAACAGAAATATTTGAACCAAGTTTTGGAGAATTACCTGAGGTGTTTTTGTGGGGAAAAACCTGGTACTTGGAGTGAATGGTTGGCATCAGCAGAATGGTAGTATAATACTTCATATCACACAAGTATTAGAATGACACCTCATGAAGCCCTTTATGGTGTAAAAACCATTATCATTATCTTTGGGAACATTTAGAGACGCGTTGATTCCGAAAGTTGCTGACATTATGCAACAAAGGGAACAAGTGAATCAGTCGTTGAAACATCATCTACAGTAAGCTCAGAACCGGATGAAGCAATTTGCTGATAAGAGAAGAACTGAGAGGGTATTCAAGGTAGGTGATTGGGTATTGTTAAAGCTTCAAAAGTATAGGCAGGGTTCTTTAGTCGGGCGAGAAAACATGAAGATCTCCCCTAAATTCTTTGGCCCTTACAAAGTCATTCAGAAGATAGGGGAGGTGGCTTACAAATTGGAACTGCCCATTACAAGTAGAATACATCTTGTATTCCATGTTTCGTTGCTTAAACAATATGCAGGTAATCAAACGTCAGTGAGAACGGAAGTACTGGAGCCCGATAAAGTTGTGCAAAGAAGGCTGCTAAAACGAGGAACCGAACAAGTTGTGCAATGGTTAATTCTGTGGAAAAATCTTCCAGCTGAGGAAAGTTCCTAGGAAGATGCTCAAGAATTTCAGTTTCAATTCCCTGAATTCCAAGCTTGAGGACAAGCTCGTTGCATGGGGGATGGTTTGTCATGATCCACGAGGACTAAAGAGTTTTTTCACACAAAAAGCTACAAAACTGAGGCAACGGTTCAGAAGAGGGAAGAAGGAGCTGGGATTCAACTTCTTCAACCAACAAAAAACAAGAAAAACTAAAGGTTGTTTGATTGACAGTTAAGAGCAGTTGACAAAAGTGAGTATATAATCCATAGGCTAGCTTTAGTTGAGAATCATGAGTTGTGTAATTCTGATCTTGAATGTTGATACAAGGTGCCATTGCAGCGTTTTTCTTCTCGTCTTTCTCTCTGGTTTTATAGTTCATTCCCTATTATATCTCAGATCATAACAGTTTGTTATCAGATGCACATGGCCTGACCTGCCTTGGTTAATACGTTGGGCTGGCTCACTGAGTTCCAACCGAGTGGTGGGCTCAGTGAATGCAGCATGCTCCGAGTCCCCACTGTGGGGGTTTTTGGTTCTGATTTCGTCTCAATTTTTAATTTAGTCTGAGTCCCCCAATGCATATGCTCTTAAGTCGAATTGGGTCACGGAATGATTTAAATCGACCAAAATCATATAAGAAAATGGTTAAAAAATTAATAATTTATTCAAATAAAATGAGTATTTTAAAAATATGCTAATATTTAAATAATAAATAAAATTGTAATTTATTTTCATATAATTTAAAATAATAATATTATATTATATTTAATTATAAATTATTCACTTAATAAGGAAAAATAAAATAATTTTAGATTAGAATAATTTTAATATTTCAATTAAAAATATAATTTTACTAAAATTTATTTATATAATTATGAATATATTAATCAATATATTATTTATAATTAATAGTAATTTTACAAAAAAAATATCTTTTATAAAAAAAGTCAAAAATGTTAAACTTATTTGTGAACTTTAAAAAATATTTATGAACTAAACTAATAGAGAATATGTTGGATTAAACTAATTTTATTTTAATAAAAAAAAATTAAAGAATAATTAGATAAAAATGTGAATGGATCAAAGCAGATCAATTTGGGTCAAAATTTGAACCAACCAAAACCTGACCCAACCCAAATAAATTCACAACTTTTTTTAAAAAAAATAGCTACACAAATAATATAGATAATTCTACATGTAAACCCGTGTCCTTTTGTCGTGCTACTTTTCTAAAAAAAATTAGGATAGGGAACAAAACTCAATATTTCTCATATTTTTTACTCAATTTTAATAGCTTTCTTGTTTTGCATGATCTGACATTTAATACGCTATAGTTCTCTTTTTAATTTAAAACTAAGAGTTGATTTTTAATCACTCCAAAATATATTACACAAATTAATAGTTAGTTTTTAAAAATCAATATAACAAATTAAAAACTAGAAGTTAGATGAGTATTAATTAGAAACTAATATTATTTTATTTCTTATTTTCACCCAATTTGAAACAAAAGACGATTAGCATTCAAAATATTCAAAAAAGTTTGCCATGTTTTTATCAAACTCATATATGAATTATATAAAATTTACGCTCAATATCTGCTAAACCTAGTACAAGAATTTACATTCAATATCTAGATTGTCATTTTTTCCAAAGAAATGAAAAATAATTTTAAAAATAATAGTTTGTGTCTAGCCTACTTTTTGTAATGAAAACTCATTTGATCGATTACGGTATCCATGGTGTGGTGGAGCGGGTCATATTTTTATTATAAAAAATAATAGTTAGTTTTTAAAAACAATCAATATAATAAATTTAAAACTAAAAGTTAGAATTTAAATAGAATAATGACATTAAAAAATTTAAAAACTATAAACTATGAACCAGAGGAAATAATTTCAACATTCTAAACAAATCATTATTGACATCAAATCATTACTGACAAAACCCTTAAAAATATATATAAAGAAGCATCCCATCCGAACTCGATATTGTAGTAGTTTTCTCTAAAAATATTTTGTTGAAAGTCGAATTTATTTTATAGTAGGAACGAAAAAATGAAGAAAATCTGAGACTTAAATTTAATAGAAAAATGAATCTTGTGTTATATGATTTGATGCATTCAATTGTAATTGCATTAAAATTTTATTCCCTGTAATATCTCTTTCTACAAATATAGGGAAACAAATCTTCTCTCTCATCAAATCCCTATTTTAGGGAATGAGATGGTGAAACTGTTAGGTTTGAAAAATCAAGTAGAATCCCTATAATCAATGAAAATCTCTATTTTAGAAAAGTTGTTGGACTTGCTCTTACACTTCAAACCCTTTTCGTTCTCATTTTATTTTTTCAGTCGGCACTCCCTTCCTCAATATCGTATGGTTACACTTCAAACCCTTTTTGTTCTTTAAAATGAAATGAGGCATTGGAACGGAAATAGTGTTAAGATCTATAAGAGGTTTGGAAGTGAGAATCAATTTTCCCTCGTGTTTTGTTAATTGTGATTTTATCATCTTTTTAGTAGCTTGTTACATGATAGCATAATTATTTAGTTGTAGTTAGGAAGCAATAGGGCTTTAAAATAGTAACTTTGAGAGGTACGACAATGACATCCCAAATTTTGGCGCCGCTGTCGGGGAAGGGGCATTTATTTTTAAGTATTTGGGCATATTATGTGTGAGTATGTGCCAGTTGCGAATATTTGTTAGTTTCTTTTATTTGGTTTTTTATTTGATCTTTGTTTGGCTCGGAGACGTATTGTTCAAGTTCTTGGTGTATGGTTTGTACTCGATCATCTTCACAAGAACCCCTACACTACGACCCCGAGTTAAAGTTAAACTTGAAAAGGGCTAGGAGGCTTTCTTTGGAAACTGTGAATAACACCCCTCCTAGTGACCATTTTGCAGAACCTTCTACCTCTGTGGATCATCAAGAGGAACATAAAGAGGAGATTCTGGGAGGAGGACCTCGAGAAAATAGCTCAAATGTTTAATTGGATGGAGGCGAGAGATTCGGGTAAACTTCCTTCTCAACCGGAGCTTAACCCTCGACAAAATGTGAATGCTATCACTTTGAGAAGTGGTAAGGAGGTTAGCACTTCCCGGAATGGTGAAATTGTTGAAAATGAGGCCACCGTGGTTGAAGTGTTTAAGAAGAAAGTGGAGGAAGAGGCCGACAAATTGGCCAATGACAAAGTGAGGAAGGGTAAGGAGAAGGAATAGGAGATCACCATTGATAAATCAACATCCATTCTCGAACCTTCATCCCCTCCTCATAAGAAGGCAAATATGGTGGAAATTCTTCCTTATGACGCACACTTATCGGTTAACCATTTAGTTTTACCGAACCATGTGCAACGTCGCTAACTCATAATTTCTGCAATTAATCTAGCATATGACATCTCATAATTATTGGTTTACCTTTATGTTTTACCAAACCTTATGCGACCTCGCTTATTCATAATTTCTGCAGTTTACATAGCATATGAAGTCACACACTAATCGGTTAACCTTTTGGTTTTACCGAATCATGTGCGACTTTGCTCTGACATGTTGCATTCATATATTAATTGATTTATAGATCACATGAATTGATTTGTAACGAATCATTAAAATATGAATTTCAGGGATTATGTCTAGCAATGCTAGTTCACACCGCAACCCCATTATGGTGAGCGATTTAATTTTTACTTTTAAATTGCACTTCCTAGCTTATATTACCAATATTCAAATTTAATATATAAATATTTTCTTGATGAATAGATCTATAGTGATTCGTACGATGAACACCCGCGAACTACATTTGGCAACATTATTCCTCATTTCATCCAAACCCTAACGCAGATGAACTTCGGGGAAGTTCCCATCCTTGTAAGTGATCCTTGTCATGTATTAATTTTATTTTCAAAAATCTTTTTCTATACTTTACTTTCATATTAACTTAACATGGTTTTTTGTTTAAAATTCAGTACGTCTCTTGCTAGATTGTGGAGCTCCTACCGCCGTTGAAGTATCCTGTTGTGCTCAGGTGCAACGGAAGGGAGTACCACATGCATTACTCAAAGAACAGGAGATTGAAAACCCTGAAGCCAAAGGGTTTTGAGCAGTGTCTTATTACTGAGGAACTCAGTAAATGGGACACGCTCTACTTCAAGCTGATCAATCGTGTCGGCCCTGTAGTTTTTAATGTCAAAGTTCTTCACAATTGATATAATCAGTTTTTTGCATAGACTTTGAACATAACATTTATATTAAATGTGTTATATCGTATTTGGAACAAGATTAGTATTGATGTATTTTGATATTTAATCTTTAATCTATAATCTTGTTGTTGGCTATGTTATTTTAATAGTAGTATCAGTAACAATACTAAAATAAGATTATTGGGTATTGTTGCAATCAGTTTTGAACTAGCAAATTTGTGTTGCAAAATATTTTCTTAAGTAAACTCGAACTGTTGATCGGCTGCTTGGTGGGCCAAAATTGTTAGGCTCACCAAAGTATGCGACATCGGTAAGTGGTCTACACCATGTCGCCTTATCCAACTTTGGTGAAATTTTGCATACAACGAGGTGGACAACACAATTTTTCAAAATGACATTGTTTCGAAATGGGTATGAATAAGGGACCCTGAAAATCAGTTCAACCATCTATTCACAAGTTTCCCGCGAATTCCAACAATTTTCAGCTTCCTCCTTATCTCTTCTACTCAGGAAAAAGGTTTGTTCTTCCCTATCTCTTAACACCTAACCTTTTGAATTCTTACTTTACAATGTCAAATCTATGGTCTGTGAATGTGTTTTGATTTTTTGGCTATCTAGTTTTGTCTCAGATTTATGAGAGTGTGAACTTTCCTTGAGTTGAAACATAGGTACAATGTT
>JAULKM010000012.1:9810127-9824791 GCA_032355605.1 Rubia tinctorum | reverse complement strand
CCAATCATGTTGCTTAGAGGATCACGGACATAACCCTTGAATGTTTGATCAAGACGTGGAATGTCTTCATTTATGGTAGTAGTCATACCCTGATCTCCATCAATTATTATTTGGTTTGAAATATTGGATTTTTATTTTTTGATTAGCCTAGTCCAGAAAAAAATTCAAATTAAACATTTGATTTTTTAATGATTTTACTAAGCACTCCTTGGTATTTTGGTATGATTTTGCCACTGGTCCGAAACTTCTTTGAATGATTCATGTTTCTTCAATTTTTAATAATTTTGGATGGCATTTTGTTTTATATGCCACAAGTACAACCTGTATTTTGTGTTTTTGAAAACCGAGAATTTGGGGCAAATTGGAGGTTATAATCAATTTTATGATAGCCTAATTTTTTTAAGTATGTAATCATGTTCATTGCTTACATATGCAAAATGTAAGTTAACTAATGCAGTGTCTAACTACCCTGCTGTCAATGTTCAGTTTTCCAGCAAAATTTCTATAAGTAAATAAACATGTGCATTAGCTAATATATGTTTTTTGTAATCTAACTTATGCATTTTGTAAGTAATAAATTACAAGTATATTATTTTTAGTGGGTACCTCTTGTATAGCTCTACCCATTGTAGGATCTTGATCTGTGAAATATTGTGACAGGTTCCCTCCCTTCCATAAACTTCATGAATGTGTTTAGAATTAATACAAAAGTGCCAGCCAACTCATTTGCTATAAAAGCCCAAGCAAACATCGTAATTTTTCAATGATTATTGATCCTAACTATTGGTGCACAAATTAAGTTGAACTTGTTTGTTCTATAGGTAGTGTCAAATATGGTGACAACTCCATCGAGTTTGTAGTCCTCCAACATCATTGAATCTCTTTGAAACACCGCGGACAGTCTTGTCTCTTCAAAAAATTTCACCTTGAAGAAGAAATCTTTGTCTCTGTCATTTGTTCCTGACAGTGTGTCAACAACATTTTGAGCATCTCTACTTTCAGTCTCTTTCATCTTAAGTCAACTCACAAAGTTGAGGTGATCTTTCATGGTACCCAATATTTCCTTCTCCGCCCGCTTCGAAAACCATGTAACAGAATCCTACAGTTGGCGTTAAAAAGATTGTTCCATTAATACAATCACATACCATTTATCATTTTGTATTCTCCGTTCACAGTTATTCATAAACTGCCATGTTGGTCTTGTTAACTTATGGTTATGTTATGTTATGTGATGCACTACTATATAATAATCCCGCTCTATCTTGACTCGAAGCTCAGATGGACCACCTATTTTTGTGACTATATTCTTTCTTCTCCTTTTCCTTTTCGTGACTATATTCTTTCTTCTCTTCCTTTTTGTTACAGAACTACTTTTAGGAACTACACAAGTAATAGGGCTGATAATGTCACATTTGGATCTGCTTGGTTGACCTGGACAAGAGCACTTGTAGTATTTATCTTGTATCTACCCTTTACTGTTCAGATGTTGAGAATCATTCTTGTTCCTAAAACCAGTAACATTTGCATGTTTTTTATACAAAGATGGAATGCCTATACAATTGTTGCTTTCACGCTGCAAGATTTTCTGTGATATTTTTTAATTTAAATCAGGGAAATCTGCTCTTATTTATACATATTGTAACGTATGAAATGAAGTGTATATGTAAATTTGAAAAACTCGAAAACTATGAAACCCCTGTTCTTTGTACTACAAGAAATATGGGTTGTTAGCTAACCTCTGAATATTTTTAAAAAAAATAGAAACGATATCTAAGGAATCTTGTGCTCTACATCCTACCAAAGTTTTGCCATACATAATAAGGAGTTGATAGTTTGAAATCAAATATGTGTTTTTATTTGAACAGTACATTTTATAAAGTAATCAATCATACATTATATGACAAATTTAAACTGTCAAATTTAGTGTTCTGTGTTCTTTGTAGCTTAACATATACTAGTTTTAATCTAACAGGTGCATGTTTGATCAAGATATAAATGCTTTATCGCCTAACTTTTACACTACTACCTGACATAGTTTCATAACTCATTTTTACAGTTTCAAAACAAATGCACATCTTAATACAAAAAATAATGATGGTAAGGTAACAGATGCATAGTTTCTGTGTAAAATTTCAGAGTATCTACTCTGTTTTGTTAAATTTTGCCACATATTTTTACATGTTCATACCAGTTCAATTTGCAGATTCACTATCATTCATGTGCAATTCTATATCAAAAGGTTTGTAATTGCAGTAGTTACCTTGTTGAGTTTCATTCGAATCAGGTCTTCATTGTTGATTAGGTCATCATCTATGATTATCTCGTTGTCGATTTTGTTGAGAATCTGAATATCTTGTAGGTGACATTCAATTGATGATTTATTGCTAGGGGATTCATTGATGCGGCAAAGAACGGAGAAGGAGAGGCAATGGCGATCAAACAAAGAAGGAACTGAGAAGAAAGGAAAAACAAGAAAGAAACCCAGAGATAAAAGTGTGTTATGGAGAAGGAAAGTAGGAAGAAGATGGAAATTGGGCGACGAAGTAAAAGAAAGGAAGATCTGTGAGATATTTGTTATACCCCAACACGTTTTTCTTATGACGCCGTTTGGACCCACTGACCTGTCCATAGCTCATGAATAGGGCACCTATCAGGAGACCTTTTCATAATAAAATTATGAAAACTTGTCACATTCTTATACGTTAACATCTATAAAATTGATGATGATAAAATTATCCATGGTTGAATATTAAAATTAAGTGAATTGAAATGAACTGAATTGAAATTAGTTAAATTAAACTTGAATAAACTTAAATATACTAAAGTGAACTAGATTTAAATACACTAAGTAACTAAATAAAAAGTTCAATTGGACTAAATTTAAATATGTTAAATTGGACTAAATTTAAAAGAGGATGTCCCCTGACATGTGGCATATTCTTAAATTATGGATAGTCCATTGTATTTTTTTACTTTTATTATGCATTTGTTAAACTACAACTAAATTTGAAATTATTTAAAAAGTTGAATATTGGATTTTTTATATTGGGATTTTTAATACATTCACATTAAAATACATATTATTACTTATTTTAACTTATAAAATACGATATATTTTTTAAAATGTGCAATTTTTAAGGTATAACGTAAAGTGACTTATCCATAAGTTTATATATAGGTCATCTGAGACTTCCCAAGTTAAATACATTTAAGTACAATTCTTACATAGAACAATGGGTATACAATTTTTACCATGGCTATCAGTAATTAAGTGATAATTTACAATAATTTATGCCTATAAAAAATAAATAATGAATAAATTCACTATCTGTAATTTAAGGAATTGACTTCAGTAATAATTCCACTACAAGAAACATAACTTTTTATTTCGGATTTTTTACCTCGTTTTTTTTTTTTTAATAACCGAGGTATAAAATTCTTTTTAAAAGCAATGTAAAAAAATCTTCTGCGGTTAAAAATTAATTGAGTTAGAAGATAGGTTATTTACTTCGGTTATTTTTTAACATAAGTAAAAAGTTATGAAATCGAAGTAAATGATGTAACCGAGGGTATGTGACATTGCAAATGTTGTACCTTGAAATGGCCGACTTTGCATTATGTGTCGATAATACCAATGTCATATGCGATGGATAGCCTTTGTCGCGTTATTGGTCCGAAAAACCAAACTTTATAAAAATATCGGGGTCAAAAAAATTATTTGCTTAATTGAAAAGGATTTAAGCATTATTTTTTCATACGTGAGTCTAAATTAATATTGTCTTTAAAAGTAATTAAAAATTATGGTTTTGAATAGTAGGGATTAAAAATGAGACAACTAAAAGATATTAATATAACCAAATTATTAGTGTACGGAATTTCACATAAATTACATGAAAAAACAAATATCCTCAATAAAAATAGTTTTGTTTTTATTCCAACCCAACGTCAAAATACTCATATGCAGAAAAATTCAACGATGAATAATTACGACCTTGAACACTATGCAATAGACGGTACCATCTACTAACTCGAAGAAGTTCGCGTTCCCGATGAACAAGTTGTTGCCACTAAGAAACTGTCCAAAACCCTCTGGAGACAGGGCCTTGATCTTCCTGCTCCCCGAGTAGTTCATGTGCCACTCTTCTCCATTGAACCTCAATACAAAGGGGGTCTTCTCAATTGGTAAGCGTGCTATCATGTCCCTGGGGATGTACTGAATCATAAACAAAAAAATACAATTAGATGAAAGGATCAACAAAAAAATATATGTTAACCAAAAATTTAATCACATGTATCAAGTAGCACTTACCATAGTGGGGTTTATCCCAAAGTTCCATTGTGACAAAACGCAGCTGAAAGATGGACAATCCATTGGCATGGTATAGTGGTCTACATCTATTACAGAATCATCCCCGGTACTAATGTTGCCCTAATTAGTACAAAATGAGGAAATTGCTAATTTTGCATATAAGTAACCCAATAAAATAAATGTAGCAAACTGAACATAAATCGCTCAACTCAAAGTAGGTACGACTAGATAAACCATTGCAAGCCATGACTCCTAAATTTCATAGAAAAGAAATAAAATAATGGTAGTAATTAAAAAAATTAAAATACGACAAGTCATTGGGATTTGCAAGAAAATTGAAAACGTGCAACCTTGATCACGGTTTACAACTAGTGTAGGTTAGACCGACAACATGTGATTGAAATCTCATCTATGTCTGTCATAAACTAATTGATGACCGACACGTACATATGACATCGATCAGTAGTCGGTTATGATGACACCACAACTGACTGCTCACCGATGCCAACATTCATAATAAAATCTAAAACCACAATGAATTACCGACATGAATAGTCGAATGCGTTTACCAGTCGATAACACCAAGTGTTGAGCGACTGGAGACAGACGATGCCTTCATCTGGAAATCCTATTAACACATTCATAAATACTAATTATTAAAAAACACATAGCAACTAAAAACATGAATATTATCATTTAAGAACAATCAAAACAGGAACTTGACATAAAAAGGAAACAAAGTTCACAAATTTCTATTCAAACTAATTATAACTACAATTTAACAAAAAAATGTACAAAAATGAAGTAAATCAATTTGAATTTAGAACTTAAGTGCATACATATCTTTGGATGAGGGAAGGGGAATGGGTGGGGACCTTTTGGATTTCGTGGGAAAGATGAACAGTTTGAAGTTTGAACTGATTTTGTGTTGGCCTATATATATATAGATGTCACGAAATGACGTCATTTCAAAGAATGGGAAAATCCATCCCGAACGTGTAAACAATCACAGAATGACGCCGAGATGATATAATTACATGACCGACATTAGTCATATTCAATCTGGGCCAACATTTATTTTGTTGGTTATATTAAGTCTAGATCGACATGCATAATAAATTAACCCAACAAATAAGCCCTACTTTTTTCTGGCTTGAATAATCAATTTACACTACATAATACGAATATTTTAATATGTTAATCCTCACTTCATGTTTGAAGTCGAAGCATGGTTAACGTAGGACGAGTAATGAAACACCAAACCTTTTGGCAATGATCTATCAGTATCTCTATTGGTTCACAATAGTAGTCGAGTCACAGTTGATCTAGCTAATACTAGTACTTATTTGTCGAACATTTTGGCTTCTATGTGAGTGTACAAAACAATTCAAGCCATGGTTGACCAATGATGAGTAAAGGTCGAATCGTTTGGCATCATTGTTAGTTAACAAAAGAAGTCAAGCCACAGATGACCTGATAAGACTAAAAGTCAAATCGTTGGGCATCTAAGTCAGATTACAATAGTAGTTAAGCCATAATTGACCTAACACGAATAAAGGTCGAACCTTTGTGAATCTATGTCAATTTACAAAAGAAGTCAAATGACCTAAAAATACTTAAGATCAAACCTTTTTGCATCTATGTTAGTTTACAAAACCCACAATTGACTTAACATGAGTAAAGGTCGAAACAATGGGATCTATATCAATTTACAAAATAAGTCAAGCCACGGTTGAACTAACACGTGTAAGGGGTCAAACTTTTTGACATTTACATCACTGTACAAAAGAAGTCAAGCATGGTTGACCGAAGACGAGTAAAGGGCGAAGCGTTGGGCATCTATGTTAGTTAAAGAAATAAGTCAAGAATGGTTGACCTAACAAGACTAGTGGTCGGGCCTCTGGGCATTTATATCAGCTTACAAAAGAAGTCAACCCACTGTTGACCCAATGTGACTAAGGGTCAAACCTTTTGGTATCTATGTCAGTTTATAAAATAGGTCAACCCATAGTTTACCTAACATGAGTAAAGGTCAAACCTTTGGGAATTTATGTCAATTTAAGAAATAAGTTAAGCCATGGTTGACCTAACAAGACTAAAGGTCGAACTTTTAGGCATCTATGACAGTTTACAAAAAAGGCCAATCCACGATTGACCTAACACGAGTAATGGTCGGACCTTTAGGTATCTATATGAGTTTACAAAAATAAGTCAAGCCATAGTTAACCTAACATGAATAACGGTCGAATCTTTGGCGTCTATGTTAGTGTACAAAATTAGTTAAGTTACGGTTAACCGAAGATGAGTAAAGGTCGAACTGTTTGGCATCTATGTTAGTTAACTATAAAAGACCTATATCAGTTCACAAAAGAAGGCAAGCCACGGTTGACCTAACATGGGTAAGGGTCGAACCTTTTGGCATCTATGTCAGTTTACAAAAGAAGTCAAGCCATAGTTGACCTAACATGAATAAAGGTCGAACCTTTGAGAATTTATATCAATTTACAAAAGAAATCAAGCCACAGTTGACCTTACAAGACTAACGGTCAAGCATTTTGCCATCTATATAAGTTTACAAAAGAAGGCAATCCACAGTTGACCTAACACGAGTAAAGGTCGGACCTTTTGGCATCTATGTCAGTTTACAAAAGAAGTCAAACCATGATTGATCTAACATGAATAAAGGTCGAACCTTTGAGAATTCATGTCTATTTACAAAATAAGTCAAGCCACAATTGACCGTACAAGACTAAAGATAAAACCTTTTGGCATCTATGCCAGTTTACAAAAGAATTCAAGCTTTCAGTTGACATAACCCGTGTAAGGATCAAACCTTTTAGCATATATGTCAGCATACAAAAGAAGTCAAGCCCTGGTGACCGATGATGAATAAAGGTCGAACCATTTGGCATCTAAGTTAGTGAACAAAATAAGTCAAGCCATAGTTGACAAAACAAGAATAAAGGTTAAACTGCTAAGCATCTAGAAGTCAAGCCACAGTTGACCAACCACGAGTAACAGTTGAACCTATCTACATACGTAGGTTACAATGGAAGTCGATGCCATGGGTGACCTAACATGAGTACTTGAAGGTTAAACTTTCTGTCATCGTTCTATCTATAGAAGTCGAGCAACAGTTGACCTATGACAAGAATAGGTCAAATCTCAAATTTGGTTTATATGTGTTTGATGGTGGGAACTTTGCGACATGGAAAAGCCTATTGGTTTAACCGACACCACGATCTAAGTGTTATTGACATTGGATTAATTACCTTATTGAGCCATATTATGTTGATGGGCTTCATGGGCCACATCAAAACTAGCTTGGATAAATGACAGCATGTTCGATGTCAGTAACATGTCAGTCATTATGAAAAGTTTAGCGAGAAACGGAATTTTGAGCAGCCCAATTTCGCTAAATTGTCCACAAACCCTATCTCAACTCATTGCCAATCAAAAAAAATCCTCCACCTCTCATCTCCTCTAAGTCCCCCCACCAAAACACATTCACCCAACTTTCCATTCACACTGTATTAAACAATCAAGTGTGGAATCACATTGCTCCTTTCAAAGTGCCACAAGTACTAGAGGGTGGAGCATTTCTAGATGCAAATTGAGGTTGTTTTCAATCATTACATGTTCAAATTGCAATTCTTTTGGTGAATTTTTTTAGCTTAAATGATTTTCTAACCCTACATTTACGCTGAAAGTGTCAATATAACCCTGTAAAATCAAAAGGTGCAGAACTAACTGTAAATTTAAGATATATTGTGCCGATGTAACCTTCAGACTATATTCCGGCATTGATTCATCAATTAAGGTTTGACTGAAAATGAAATGATGAAAATACCCTACAAACTATAAGCTAAATTCCCATTTCACCCCTTTCTTCAAAACTCACCCTTACCTTATCCACCAAACCACCACCACAAGCCACCACCCCACCAACATAGGCCATACCCCACCATCACAAGCCATCACCCCACCATTACTGCCCACCACCATCACCGGCCACCACTCCACCACCACAAGCCACCACTCCACCTCCATTGGCCACCAGCCCACCATCATCGGCCACCACTCCCGACCACCACGTCGCCTAGTACAACACCCATCTCCAGAGTACGACACCCATCGTCCAGTACGAAACACATCTTATCGTCACCTTCACACCACCTCCTCCTTATGCTGTCAACGTTAAACCCACCTCATCAGGCCACTGATGCCTATTCTCCAACCCATATCTTCCTCCTTCCACAACCCTTCTTCACCCCCATCGACAAAAAAATAAAAACCCTAGATAATCGAAGTCGACGCAGGTGGTCGGAGCAGCAAATCAAAGTCGACACAGGTGGCTGGAACTTTGAATCGAAGTCGACATTAAAGCTTGGCAACACTGGTGGTCGGAGTTGGCACCGCCAGAGACCACTACTGGAGAGACGGAGAGACTTGAGAAGAAATCAGAGTTTGTGAAATCGGATGATTACCAAACGAGTTGGTTAAATAATCGTCAGAAGGTCTAAGAATAAACATGGAAGAAGAAGGAACAAAGCCGCCTAACTTTATCTTTTTCCTTTAATTTCTTTTTTAAATTCAAGGGTTAATGGTCATTTTAGTAAATTCTGGCCAAAATTCATGTTGACAATCGAAGTCAACGACATCCAGGGTTAGACTGGCACATACATTTAAAAAATGGGTTATTTTGGCACTTTCTGACTTGACAGGGTTAGATTGACACTTTCAGCCTAAAGATGGGGTTATTTTAGCACTTTACTCTTGTTTTTTAAAGAAGGAAATATTGATTATTTTCATGAATTGTGATGATTGTGTTACATGCTATGTAAGTGTATAGTTTTGGTGTTGTGAAAATAATGTCATGTACAACTAATGAGAAGTACTAGGCACAGATTAAGCAAGAACATAGTATGAATGTCGACGTCGGTCTGCTGCTTTTGGTCCATGCGATGGGAAAAATAACCACGAACGATGTCACACGTGTGCAGAGGAATTTATGTTTGTTCGCTTTACATAGCCAATTCATGTTATGTCTAACATTAGTGGACATTGTTATGTCATTAATGAAAGGATGCTACGTAATTGAGTTTTCTAGACCACGACATCTCAAAGGAGGACATCTATGGTAACTTTTACTTTCACGATTTACTTTCACGATGTATTAGTCTTGTATTTGTATGACTTTTGTATATTTCATTTGTGAACTGCCTACTTCTAACATAGTCTATGGTTTGTGTGAAATTTTAGTATCAACACGGAGTGAATTATCAATGAAATTTCAACGTATAGAAGAATTAAAGATGATCATCATTCGACTATTAATGGACTTGCAACGTATTTATGGAGATTGACTTCCAATAGCAGAGAGACGATTGATTTAATTTTAGTAATATGTATAATAAGTTTGTAATGTGTTACTTATTTTTTAAAATCTTGTGATATGTTATCGTAGTGGTTGTTTTGTCAAGAGTCTGCATTTTGCTTTAATTCAACATCAATTAAATATTTTGTGTCGCTAAAAAAAACTATGCCATCGACGATTAAACAAATATGTCAACGACGATACAATATTAAAAAATCAAGACGATAAACATCTAGCATGAATTCGACCAAAGTCAGATGTGTCGATGCCGACCAATCACGTCGGCAATGTAGGTTGAATCGATAGGAGGCCGACATCGATAAATGATAGAAGCGACATCGGCCGCACACTTATAGTTTAACCGGAATTATGGCAGTCAATTAATGTGATGTCAGTTACGCCTTGGTAAGATCTACATTGCTTGATAATGTAATCGTTGATCATATACCATTAATCCACGCCCGCGGGGTCGTCAATTAGTTAACCAGCGAAGCGCTTCACAAAGATAGAGATTTATAGTGTTGCTCTCGTTCTCACTACTAAGCTACCAAAATGGTAGATACCGGCAAGTCCGGGGTCGCCACAGAGATGCTAAGACCTTAAAAGTTAACTAAACACAGTTGTAATCGAGTCATCAATCTGATCACATGTCAAGGAATAAATAGGAGAGAGTAAACTATATAAAACTGGCACTTGGGGATATTTACGTTACATGACCAGTAGTACATTTTGATCCTAGATTTTATGAAGTACAAGGCGTATAAACCTATCCTAACGCTTATGCACATAGTGTGGTCGATAGTCAATACTACCCCCTATCTGTCACATAAGGGTGCACACGTATTCTTCTACCGACACTGCCTCCGTAATTAGAGGAGTGCAACAACGGCCCTACCTGTTGTGCAGATCTGATTCTCTCCCGTAAGAGTACTTCTCGGTTACTCCACTACAAATGCTTCTCCTTAGACCTACAGAGGCAAAGGGATAGGCACCTTATCGTTGACTCTAAGGTTGCAAAAACATAGGTCGAATTACGCTAACCCTAGTTTTATACTAAGTTAGAATCTCACAAAATAAAATAACTATCAAGTCATGAATACAAATATAAATCCCTAAGCTAAATCACAACTCCCTAAGCATGGAACCCAAATATTTCATTGGATTCAATGCCCTTGGGCAAAAACAAAGAGAAAATAAAACTAAGAGAGAAGGGTTATTCCCCTTCTCTCTACTTACTCTTAGAAAATTAGGAGAATGAAACTAAATTAGGCTAAAACTTAAACCCTAGACATAGGTTCCAATTTATAGTAGATAGAATTGAGCATTGAAAAAGGCCCAAAAAAGGCGAGTGAACCCTAGCAGCCGCCATGGCACGAGCCGTGCTATAACACACGGTATGTGCTGCCCAGCTTGGCACGACCCATGTAATTCGGCATGGGCCGCCGGTTGGGCGCTTGTCTCGACCATAAGGATGCGCACAACCGCGTCATTCGCAATGGGCCACTGGCGGGAGCTGCTTCCTGATGAGTTGAACGACACAGGTTATATAGATCTTCACGGGTCGTTGGCCAAATGCATGATTTCCACCTCTGAATGGCGTGGGCCGTGTAAAACGTTGCGGGCCGCCGGCTAGGAGTCGATGTCTTCAAAATTGATAACACGGGTGTGCAAATAGTAGCGACTAGTCTTAACATACTTGAAATTGATTTTTACACGGGCCGTGTGGATTGGCACGGCCCGTGCCCATACTTAGCCGCACAAGGCACTGGGCTAGCACGGGCCGTGTAGAACAAAGTGGCCCATGCCGAGGTCTTCTGGCACGGTCCTTGTAGTATTGCATGGCCGTGCCAGTCCTTATTGGTTTAAATTCTACTCTTTCTTCTTCTCGGCTTGCTTCCATCTACTATCACGTTCTAACTCGTGGTCTTCTATCTACTATCATCCTTGCAAATGACCTTCTACTATCTACTACCACCCTTGCAGATGGCCTTCTACAAACTACGCCCATGTGTTTACGAGCAATCTAACAAATAAGTTCATAAAACAAGATCTAGATATGGCCGTAAGGACATAACACCATTAGGTCTAATAAGTCTACAAAACTAATGGTAAATCTGACTAAACCCAACAATCAACCAACCAAAATATAATAAGAAAGTGTTAAATGCATTGGTTAACGCATGTTTTTCGGTGTAGATCAACCATCTTGACCGACGTTGGTCATAATCCATTAACTTGTTTTTTTTCAAAAAAAAAATTTGTGGTAAAATATACTTTTTACCTCAATTTTTACTGCGAAAAATATTTTTATGCCACTATTTACCTCGATTATTTTTAGAAAAAAAACTGAGGTAAAACCTCTCCACAAACAAGGTAAAAAGTGCTTTTTATTATAGTGTTTCCTGGGAATTTCCCAATTTAAATATATTAAACTACAATTCTTACATGGTACAATGTGTATACAATGGTTACCATACCCATTAGTAATTAAGTGATAAGTAACAATAATTTATGCATTTAAAAAATAAAGAATCATGAATACAAATTCACTATCCGTAATTTAAGGAATTATATTCATTAATGATTTTTATACTAATGGAATAAAATCCAGAAAACATCCCGAACATAATACATAACTGACTATTAAATTAAATTTAATGGTAAATTTCGGGAAAATCGTTTTGAATTAGAATTATAAAAAATAAAATATTTTAGTTGTAATATTTAAAATTTATTATGTAACAAAGTAATGCAACTAGGGTCATCAAACGGGTCGGGTAACCCGATGAATAACCAATATCCATTTATTATTTTCACTTATTGGATAATGACCCGTTGGGTTAATGAATATAAATGAGCTGTAATTATTGGGTTGGATAACAGGTTACCCGTTGGATAATTTTGGGTCGGGTCGGGTTGGGTTGTGTAACGGGTGACCCCTAGATAATTTCTTAGAATAAGACAACAATTTTTTTACAAGTTCGGGTTGAAATTTCAGTAAATTAGGTAAACTAATAAATGACCCGTTGGGTAAAAACAAAGTGATCTGTTGGGTCAAAACTAAATCACCCATTGGATAAAAGTCATATAGTTGGGTTGTAAATGAACTGAGCCGTAAATTATGGGTAGCGGTGTAAATGAACCGAACTATTCGCAAAAACTCGTGAACAATTCGGTCAAAACTTGACTCAAATGGAGCCAAACTTTTATAGTATTCGAGCTCGAGCTCAGTAATACTGTTCGTAAAGATCGTCGAGCCAATATTATATATATAATATATTTTTATTATTTATAATATTTTATCATGTACCTAAAAAAAATATTTAATCATGATTCAAGTTAGAAATCAAGCAAAACTAATTTCTTTAAAATTCGAATTCGACCCAAAAATTTACCGGTTAGATCGAACTCAAGTCGAGATTGAGCTTGCATTGAGGGTTATTCGAGTTTGTCCCGACTCATTTATATCCCTAATCAATTCGAGCTCGAACCAAATTAATTTCATTCAAACTCGAACTGGACCCAAAATATTACAAGTTTGATCGAAATCGAGCCGAGATCGAAATTAAGATATTTTAAAATGGCCGAGTTCGAATTAAGAGTTGTTTAAATTTGGCTTGAGTTTAAGATATTTTAAACCACTCGAGTTCGAATTCAATTTGATCGAACTCGAGCCGAGATTTAATAGTATTCGAAACTGAGCTCAACTAATACTATTAGTTAACTTCGTCGTGATTATCGAGCCAATATAATTTTTTATATATGACATATTTTTATTGAATATAATATATTATTATGTATGTAAAAAATCAAAAATATTTAATCATGGAACTAGTTGAGCTCAAACATGAGTTCAAGTCAATATTTTATAGACTCGGTCAAGGTTGAACACAAACTCGAGCCAAATTAGTTTCACATAAACTAAGATTTAAGAGGTTCGGTCGAACTCGAGCTCAAGATGTTTCAATTGAGCCAAGGTGAAACTAAGGGTTTTTCGATCTCGCCCCGACTCGACCACTCGGGCCTGGAACATGACCGATAACCCAGATTAAAAGCTCTAAATATGACTAACTCTAACTCATAACCCGTCCCTAGTAACTCAAGGTTGAAACCCAAATCGACTAACTCGAAAAAAAAGAAGAAAAATAGAGGAAGAAAATGTTTAATGAAAACTTATTGGGTTAATTACACAATGACATGTTAGATAATGACTTAGTGGATAATATATTTTAACCTATTGGATCATTTGAGTTATCTCATAGGTTATCCATGACTTATCTATTTAATGACTCAACTCATTAAAATTCATTAATAAATGAGTTAATTGGATAATGGATTAATTGAGTTTGGATAATGGATTTATCCAATTAACCCATTTAACGGGTCTAAATGCAATCCAAAATTTTTATCTTGATTTAAGATTATGAAAATCTTAAGATTTTTTTTGAAATTTCTTCTTTGGTAAATAAAATACAAACTAATTTTTCTTGCGAGATTTCGGTGTTAAACTGCATAGCGTAACTTCATTAGCCGGCCCAGTTGGGAAATTGACACGAACCAGAATACACCTACACTAGTAGGTACTACTCATTCATTCAATCACAAGCGCGTCCACCATTATTATATGCGAGAAATTTCCACCCGCTTCACAATCACAAAGACCCAATCCAATTTCCAAATTTCCCAATTTCCAATTTCCAATTTCCAATTCCCAATTTCCAATTTCCCAATAATGTTATTTCCTTCTTTCCCCCGCTTCCTCCTTTTCTTTTTCTTTTTTTCTATTTTTTCCGCCCCCGCTCCCCTATAAATACACACAAGCCTTTACCTTGCATTCCCACTCAAACCAACCATTCCCCTTTACTTTTCCTCTCTCATCAGCATATGTCTCAGAGACCCAACGTACCACACTTCGCCTCCGTCGCCTTTGGCCTCCATTCCCATCTCCTGGTCTCCAGTGAGATGTCCTCCAACTCCA